>JAODAL010082922.1:0-11422 GCA_025379985.1 Phyllomedusa bahiana
CTTTTCCCCTCAAAAACCCGAGTGTTTTATAGTCCAGTGCATCTTATAGTCCAAAAAATACGGTATGTTGCATGTTATTATTGAGAATTTCACTGGATTCTAGTAATTTCATCCTCTCCCAAGTTTGTATATCCAGAAATGAAGAAAAAAACTATTTTGTCCAGCAGCCAGATCACAGATCTAGTGGGTGTCAGGTCGCACTTGCAAAGCCCCTGCAGTAACAGTATAGGTGAAACATTCCAGAAGTCGCCCTATTTTGGAAACAACACCTCAATGAGAATTTAAATAGAATTGTATTGTGCATTTTGGGCCCACAGATGTGTCACAATTTTTTAGCATTGAGCCATGAAAATTAGAAAAAAAATCGCAATGTAGCTATTGTTTTTTGGATTTCATTTTTGCAAAGTTATAATAACATAACTTTACTATGCGAGTTGGTACAATTACAATAATATATATTATTCATAGTTTTTTATGTTTTACTACTACTACACAATTACAAATACTTTTGTAAAAAATGGTGTTTTTATGTTGTCATATTCTGAGAGAAATAAGTTTTAATTTTTCTGTATACGGGGCTGTATAACAACTTGTTGTGAGATGTTCCGAAAAACGGTGCTGCCACGTAACAGTGTGTGCCGAATTATTAGGCAAGTTGTATTTCAGAGGATTCTTTTTATTATTGAACAACAACTATTTTCTCAATCGACCAAAATGACTCAACTATCAAAGCTTAATATTTTTGGAAGTTGAATTGTTTTTTTTTTTTTTTAGATTTGGCTATCTTAGGAGGATATATGTTTGTGCAGGTAACTATTACTGTGGAGAATTATTAGGCAACTTAGTAAAAAACAAATTTGTACCAATCTCACTTGTTTATTTTCCTATATAACAACTGACAATTTAGAAATAAACATTTCTGACATTCAAAAACAAAACCAAAAACAAATCAGTGACCAATATAGGCACCTTTCTTTACGAGGCATTTAAAAACCTTCCATCCATAGATTCTGTCAGTTGCTTGATTTGTTTACGATCAACATTGCTGCAAAAGCCACCCACCCCCAGACACTGTTTAGAGAGGTGTACTGTTTTTTCCCTCCCCGTAGAAATTTTACATTTTAGGGGGGACCACAGTTCTCTATGGGTTCAGATCAGGTGAACAAGGGGGCCATGTCATTAATTTTTTCTTCTTTTAGACCTTTACTGGACAGCCACGCTGTGGAGTATTTGGATGCATGTGATGTAGCATTGTCCAGGGAGAAAATCATGTTTTTCTTGAATGATACCGACTTCTTCCTGTACCACTGCCCTTTAAGAAGGTGTCCTTCCAAAAACGGCTGTAGATCTGGGAGTTGAAGTTCACTCCATCCTCAACCCAAAAGGTCCCCCAAGTTCATCTTTGATGATACCAGCCCATACCCGTACCCCACCTCGCTTGCTGGCGCTGAGTCGCAGTGGAGCTCTCTGCCCTTTACTGACCCAGCTCGGCCCATCCATCTGGCCCATCAAGAGTCACCCCTATTTCTCAGTCCCCTAAAACTTAGAAATATCAGTCTTAAGATAAATTTTTTGGCCCAGTCTTGACGTTTTATCTATGTTTTTTTTAAAAAGGGGGGTTTTTTCACCCTTCATTCCCCTTGGGCCCCAGCCCCTGATTTTCGAACATTGTGTTTTTGATACCAGAATTTGCAGCTTGAAATGGGGAAAAACGGGTGGTAATGGAAATTTTTGGCGCTTAAAATTTTATTTTCCTCAATTCATGGGCAGTTTATTTTGGCCTTTCTTCAACACCTTTTTGCCCCTTCGTATTTGCATGAAACGCTTGATTTTTTCGGTAAAAGCTTCAAAGGTTGGCAATTTAAGTGCTGCATCCTTGCAAGAAACCCAATTTTTGCTTTGGTCCAAATCTCTCTTCTGACCCTTTTCCAAAGGAAAAAGAAGTTACCTAATAATTAACCACACCTTATTAGGGTTTGATTCATTAGACCACACCCCCCCCCCTAAATACAAGATGACTCACCTGATTTACTTAATTTGGTAGTTGGCTTTAAGCCATAAGTTTGGAGTAGGAAAAACATGTTAAAAAAAGGAGATGTGATAAAAATACCATTTGCCTAAAAATTTGCACACGTGTTTTGGGGTGCTTGAATCAAATCTAATCTAGGCATAAAAAAAACAAGGCCACGCATACATTGCTAGCATATTTGATGCGCCTACTTTAGGAGCATTAAAATGTATCGTGTCTGCCGTATAAGGCGCCTAGTTTTGGTATATTACAGTTAATTTATATAGAGAATAGGGCATCAACAGTTTTTTAGCGCAAAATACACCAAAAAATGGCGCATTCGTAATGGGACATGTTGTCTTTGATGTTTACATTGGCACATTTTGCGGTTCATATGTTTCTTTGATCACTCTTAATCAGGAATTTTGGGAGGTGGGATTTACTAAATTAAAATTCCTAAATTTTTTTTTTTTTTTTTTTTTTCAGAGCTCACTATACGGGAATAAATGATAACGTTATCCTTCAGTTTGATGCGATTACAGCGATACCAAATTTATATTTTTTAATGATTTACTGATTTTACACATTGAAAGCACTTATTTAAAAAAGAAGACATGTTTTTGAATCACCTTAGTCTGAGAACCATAACATTTTTATTTTTCTGTGTATGGGCTTGTTTTTTTCAGAATGAGTTAACATTTTTATTGGTGCCATTTTATTTGGCTTTTAATCTGTTTCATGGGAGGCAGAATGAAGAAAATGCAGCAATAGTGATAGTGTTTCTTAGTTTAATTTTCTACAGCGCTCAACGTGCAGTATACATGACATGATAGTTTTACTCTGTCTTGATACAATTACAGTGCTACCCAATTTATATTATTTTATGTTTTAGCACTTTAAAAATAAATGTTTTTACTGTGTAAGACAATGTTTAGGCATCAATATACTAGTATAACCTTTTTATTTTTCTGTTGACAGAGGATAAACTGTTTAATTGATTTCAATTGATACCATTTGGGGTTTTTTCTAATTTTTATTTCTTTTCCCCTTAAGGGGATTTTCCCAAAAACACTTACCAGCTCCTGTCAGCATGGAAAACAGGATAAATTTGGGAAGTTGAGGAGTGAGGAGTGAGGAAACCCCAAGGAGGTCCAAAACTTAAATGAAAAATAAAAAAGTAAAAATGGATTTCAATAAGCAAGACAGCCTCGACGCACGGTCTACCCGGGGCCTTTACAAAAAGAAAAGTGATTAAATACCGATTTTGGAGGGTTCCCCCATCAACAATTTCATGGGGGCAAAAACCCCCTTTTAAGGTGCAGTTGTATTAAAGAAAATCGCAATATTGCTGTTGTTTTGTTTTTTTATGGCGTTCATTGCGCAGGTAAATAACAAGACAGTTTTATAGCCTATTTTGTTACAAGGGGAAACCAAAAAATTTTTTCTTATTTAATTTTTTTTTTTCCATTTTATAACAAAAGTTGGAAATGGTTTCTGGGTTTTATTTATTTTATTTTTAAAGCTTTTTCTACTTTTTTATGTATATTTTTTTACTCATCCTCAGATGGGGCTAGACTCAGCAATCGCTTGATCGCTGTCATTATGCATTGCAGTATGTGACTGTACTGCAATATATTATACTACTATCAATCACCAGTCCTTGCCAGTGGGCATGGACTGGCAAAGTCACAGACAGCCCATAAGACTTTGTTAGGCTTCCAGGCTGTCATGGCAACAATCAGCCGGGTGCTGATGGAGACAGAGGGAGCACCCTCTCTCTGTAAGTCCCTTTAGATGTGTGCTTGCAATTGACTTAGGCATCAAAGGGGTTAATCGCATAGTTGATTCCCTGTCGCTATCACACGGGCTTTGCTTCTGAGCCCACAAAATATGTTGGCTTGATGGGTATGTCCATTTGTAGGGACTCTTTCTCGACTATGACATACACTTACGCCCAATGTTAGTAAGGGATTAAAAGGTTTCAGTAAGTACTTGAGATGTGTTGAAACACAACATATAGAACGGATAAAAGGCACTTTATTAGGAAAAACAGTCCACTTTCTAACCACCACACACTTTTGTGCATCAATAATGTAGGTGTAAATCAGAATGCTGTGAACAAGGAAACTTGAACGTCTGAAACATTTAAGAATAATGACATACTTACATTACACCATGTACAGTGGATTGCAAAATAATTTATACCCCTTGAACTGTTTCTCATTTTTAAACATGATAGACACAAACTTAATTGTATTTTATTGATATTTTAAGTGACAGGGCAAAACAAAGTAGCAAGTTTTTGTGAAGTGTAAAGAAAACAATATATGCTCATATGGGCTTTTCCAAATTTTTGCAAATTAAAAAGCTGAGAAGTGTGACATGCATATTTAATCAGCTCCCTGTAATTTGATAACCCTAAATAAAACCCAGTGTAGCAATTTGCCTGTAAAAGTCACCTAATTAGTAATAAGAGAATATACATATGTCATTTACTCTCAGCATAACTACATCTGTTTTGTGAAGGCCTCAGAGTTTTGTAAGCACATTGGTGAACAAACAGCAGCATAAAAACCAAGGAACACACCAGGAGCTCAGGGATAAAGTTGTAGCAAAGTGTATTGCAGGATCAGGTTTTTTTTAAAAAAAAATAGCCCAAGCTCTGGGCATATCACAGAGCAATGTTTAATCCATTGTCTGTAAATGGAAAGAATATGAAATAACTGCTAACCTACCAAGACATGGCCTTCCAAATAAACTGACAACCCAGACAAGGAGAACCCTAAGTAGAGAAGCAGCTAAGAGACCCAGGGTGACTCTGGAGGAGCTGCAAAGTTCCGTAGCTCAGGTTGGACAATCTGGCCACAGGACACCACAAATTTGGTCTTTGTGGAAGAGTTGCAAGATTTGTTTTGTAAGATTTTTTTATTTTTTTTAAAGCAAGCTATAAGAAGTTCCATTTGCAGTGTGCAAAAAGCTGTGTAGAGGACACAGCAAACATGTCGAAGAAGGGGCTTTGTTCAGATTGAACCAAAATGTCAAATGGTATGTGTGTAGGAAAGCCACAGATCATCTCCACTGTAAAGCATGAGAGGGGCAGCATCATGGGGGTGGGAGACTTTGCTTCAGCAGGGATTGGGAAGCTGGTCGGAGCTGATGAGAAGATGGAGCTAAATACAGGTCAATCCTGCAGGAAAACCTGTTAGAGGCTGCATAAGACTTGAGACTAGAGCGTAGGTTCACCCTCCAGCAGGACAATGACAACATACAGGCAAATCTAAAATGGAATGGTTTAAATCAAAGTATATTCATGGGTTAAAATTAGCTACCATCTCGCACTGTTTAACCTCTTAGACGCCGCGGCGAAGATGGCCACGTCGTCTAAATCAATTACATCCTTGTACACCCTAAAGCATCGTGTTACAATGCAATAGGCTGTAAAAATGATTGTGCCCCCTAGTGGTGTAGTAGTCTAGGTGGACTCAAAGTTAAAGTAAAAAAAAAAAGTTTTAAAGTATAAAAAAAATAAAATAGTAAAAGTTCAAATCATTCCCCTCTTGCCACTTTACAAATAAAAAAACATAAAGTAATAATATCGTCATTTATCCCATCTTCTCGGTCTGGCCCACCAAGATCCCTAACTGCTATCACACACATCTGTCACTCCCTGCACTTGGGCACTCACAGGCACTTATCTGTATATAGATGTACAGTCTGGGTGGCAGGTTCATCCATTTCTCATGTAAACCACCCCCTATTTATGAAACAGGGCCGGACCATTGTAAACTTGGCACTTCTTACCGTATGTTTCACCCATACACCCTAATAGATTGTAAGCTCTCACGAGCAGGGCCCTCAAACCTTGTGTCTCATTTGTAAGTACTTTTAATGTGTAATGACTGTATGTTTACCCTTGAATTTGTAAAGTGCTGCGGAATATGTTGGCGCTATAGAAATAAAGATTATTATTATTATTATATCACTGAACAACGAAGAAGAAAAAAATTCCAAACAACAAAATTGCGTTTTTTTGCTCATTTCACATCCCATAAAAATTGAAATAAATTTAAAACGTTGCACATATTCTAAACTGGTAGCAATTAAAAGTACATTTCAACCCACAAAAAATTCCCTCTCACTCACGTCTGTAGGTGTTAGTACAAAAAAGTTATTGGTCGCAGAAAATGGCGCCGCGACGCAGATTTCAAATATGAAAATTGTTTGACACTTTTTTGCAGTGCCAAAACATAAGAGAAACCATACGTGCTTGGTATTGCCGGATGCATATCAACCTATAGAATTCAGATAACTAGAGATGGGCAAATTGATTCTAATGAAGTGGAATTCGTTTAGAATTTCAGGAAAACTTTGATTCTGAACAAATTTTAATTTGTTTATTTAATTAATAAAATGGCTGCAAGCACATGGCGTTACATGGGGCAAAGAAGTCTGGGAGGAAAAAAGGAGGACCCTCAATGACATGTCCAGAGATGAGGCCAATCAGAGACCGGCATAATTCTGTGACGTCACCGCACTATATAAGTCCGGATGCGACGCTGGCAGTTCACACTCCTCTCTCTGTGCCATGTTGTAGCTGCTGCAGTAGCTCTAGTTGAGATTTCACACAAAAGAAATAACTTTTATACAGCGATATTTTGGGGGGTGTCACAGCTTTTCTCAGAGACTGCTTCTCTTCCGTTCTAATTTTGATTTTGTGGGTTATTGAAATTGAAGTCCAGTGTGCATCCAATTCAGCTGCATATACATTTTAATGCTATCTGGTCAGTTCTGGAGCACATTGAATATCCAAGGGTTATCTAAGCCTGTTTTTGCTGTTGTATTCAGTTAAAGAAACAGCATTTTTACAATCCACATACCAGTAAATTTTTGGTTGCTCATTTCTTTTGCGCAATTTATATCCAAGGGTTAATTAATTTGCTTGTGCTATTGTAGTCAGTAAAAGAAACAATGTTTTTCAACGCCAAAGAAGAAAATGTTCCTGTAGCATAATTTATATCCTGAAGGTTAATTAAACGTGTTTCTGCTTTTGTAGTCAGTAAAAGAAACGTTTTTTTTCAACGCCAAAGAAGAAATTTTTCCTGTAGCATAATTTATATCCGAAGGTTAATTACGTGTGTTTCCGCTGTTGTAGTCAGTAAAATACACATAGTTTTAACACGCTACATATCAGTTAATTTTTGGCTGCTCATTTCTTTTGCGCAATTTATATCCAAGGGTTAATTAAGCGTGTTTCTGCTATTGTAGTCAGTAAAATAAACGTCATTTTAACACGCCACATACCAGTTAATTTTTGGCTGATCATTTCTTTTGCGCAATTCATATCCAAGGGTTAATTAAGCGTGTTTGGCTATTGTAGTCAGTAATAATAACAGTGTTTTTCAAGGCCAAAGACTAAAGTTTTTCCTGTAGCATAATTTATATCCAAAGGTTAATTAAGCGTGTTTCTGCTTTTGTAGTCAGTAAAAGAAACTGTGTTTTTCAACGCCAAAGAAGACATTTTTCCTGTAGCATAATTTATATCCAAAGGTTAATTAAGAGTGTTTCCGCTGTTGTAGTCAGTAAAATACACGTCTTTATAACACGCCACATACCAGTATAATATTTGGCTGCTCATTACTTTTGCACAGTTTATATCCAAGGGTTAATTAAGAGTGTTTCTGCTGTTGTAGTCAGTAAAATACATGTAATTTTAACACACAACACACCAGTTAATTATGCACGGGCGAACACAAACAAGCTCTTTAAAGGATATGATATTGTTGGCAGAAGCCCCAGACTTTGTTTTAGACGATTGCATCTGCAAAGGCTTTTTGTATTACAGTTGTCTATTGAAAATATTACTTGTATGGTTGGGCAGCCTGAACTTATTTAGTGATACAGATCTTTTTCTAGTAATGCAGGTGTATTTTTATGTTCAAAACTCCACTTTATTATCTGTAATAGCATTTCAGATAGGTGTTTTTTTTCACTTTTGCCGCAGTCCCAGCTTTGTGGATAATGCACCGTTGCACTTAAATTTGTGAATACAGCAATTTTGTCCGTCACCGCAGGATATTTGTTAGGTGCAAAAAATACGTTTATTATCCGTATACATTTCAGATAGTTGTTTGTTTCACTGTAGCCGCAGTCCCATCTTTGTTGATAAGGCACCTTGCACTTAAATTTGAAATACGAGCTTATTTTGTCATGTCACCGCAGGTATAGTTTTTTTTAGCTGCAAAAAAAACGTTTATTACCGTATTATTACCCTATACATTTTTCAGATACGTGGTTTTTCATTTTGGCACAGTCCAGCTTTGTTGATAGAGGCACCTTGCACTTAAATAGAATACAGCAATTTTGTTGTCACCACAGGTTTTATTTTTAGGTGCAAAAAATACCGTTTATTGCTCCTAAACATTCAGATAGGTGTTTTTTCACTTTTGGTCATCAGCTTTGTTGATAGAGCACCTTGCACTTAACAATTTGAAATACAGCAATTTTGCGTCACCGCAGGTGTTTTTAGGTAAAAAAATACCGTTTATAATCCTATACATTCAGATACTGTCTTTTTCGACATTGGCGCAGTCCAGCTTATGTTGATAAGGCCCTTGCACTTAAATTTTTATTTTTTTTTGAATACAGCAATTTTGTCGTCACCGCAGGTATTTTAAGGTGGCAAAAAATACTGTTTATTATCCTTATACATTTCAGATAGGTGTTTTTTTCACTTTTGCTCAGTCCAGCTTTGTTGATAGAGGCACCTTGCACTAAATTTGAATACAGCAGATATTGGCGTCACCGCAGGTTGTTTTTTTTAGGAGAAAAAAAATACCGTTTTATAATCGTATACATTTCAGATACGTGTCTTTTCACTTTGGTCGCAAGTCCAGGCTTTGTTGATAGAGCACCTTGTCACTGAAATTTTGAATACAGCATTTTGCGTCACCGGCAGGTATATTTTTTTATGTGCCAAAAAAATACCGTTTATTATCCGTATACATTTCAGATAGGTGGATTGTTTTCACTATGCGGCAGTCCAGCTTTGTTGATAAAGGCACCTTGCACTTAAATTGAATACAGCTATTTTGTCGTTCACCAGCAGGAATATTTTTAGGAGCAAAAAAATAGCCGTTTATTACCTGTTTTATTACCCGTATACATTTCAGATACGTTTTTTTTCACTTTGGCACAGTCCCAGGCTTTGTTGATCAGAGGCACGCTTGCACTGAAATATGAATACAGCAATTATTGTAGTCACCACAGGTGTAATTTTAGGTGCAAAAAATACGTTATATTATCAGTATACATATCATATAGGTGTTTTTTCACTTTTGCTCGGTCCAGCTTGTTGATAGAGGCACCTTGCACTTAAATTTGAATACAGCAAATTTGGCGTCAGCCGCAGGTGTTTTTTAGGTGAAAAAAATACCGTTTATAATCCTTATACATTTTCAGATACGTGTCTTTTCACTTGGCGCAGTCCAGCTTTGTTTGATAGAGGCACGCTTTCGCACTTAAATTTAGAATCAGCAATTTTGTTGTCACCTCAGGTAGTATTTTTAGGTGCAAAAAAAACTGTTTTAATATCCGTATACATTTCAAGATAGGTGTTTTTTCACCTTGTGGCTCAGTCCAAGTCTTTTGTTGATAGAGGCACCTAGCACTTAAATATAGAATACAGCAATTTATTGGCTTCACCGGCAGGTGTTTTGTTTAGGTAAAAAAAATACCGTTTTATAATCCGTATCATTTCAGATACGTGTCTTTTCACTTTTGGCGCAGTCCAGCTGTGTAGATAGAGGCACCTTGCACTAAAATTTGAATAACAGCAATTTTGTCGTCACCGGTGCAGGTGTATTTTTTAGGTGCAAAAAATACTTTTATTATCCTGTATACATTTCAGATGAGGTGTATTATTTCACTTTTTGTCCAGTCCGCAGCTTTGTTGATAGATCTCCCTTGCACTTAAATTTGGATACACAATTTTTCGTCACCGCCAGGTGTATTTTTATAGTGCAAAAATCCCACTTTTATTTATCGCGTATACATTTCAGATAGGTGTTTTTTCACTTTGCCCGAGTCCAGCTTTGTTATAGAGCACCTTGCACTCAATTTGAAATACATCAATTTTGTCGTCACCTGTCAGGTGTAATTATTTAGGTGCAAAAATACCGTTTAATTACCGTATATATTTCAGATAGGTGTTCTTCACTTTTGCCCATCAGCTTTGTGGATAGAGGCACCTTGCACTTAAATTTGAATACACCAATTTTTCGTCGATCCGCAGTGTATTTTTAGGTGCAAAAAATACAGTTTATTATCCGTATACATTTCAGATACGTGTTTTTTACACTTTGGCGCAGTCCAGTTTTTATTGATAGAGGCACTTGCAACTTAAATTTGAATACAGCAATTATGTCCGTCACCGCAGGCGATTATTTAGGTGCAAAAAATACAGTTTAGTTAGTCCTTATACATTTCAGATACGTGTTTTTACACTTTTGCACAGTCCAGCTTTGTTGATAGAGGCACATCACTTAAATTTGAATACAGCAATTTTTTCGTCACCACAGGTGTATTTCTATGTGCTAAACTCCACTTTTTAATTATCCGTAATACAATTCAGCATACTGTTTTTTCACTTTTTTGCCAAGTCCAGCTTTGTTGATAGAGGCACCTTGCACTAAAATTTTTGATAACAGCAATTTTGATTTCACTGGCAGGTTATTTTTAGGTGGCAAAAAATACCGTTTATTATCCCGTATTTATTTTCAGAAAGGTTGGTTTTTTTCACTTTGGCGCAATCCAGACTTTGTTGATGAGAGGCACCTGCACGTAAATTTTGAATACAGCAATTTGTGTCATCACCGCAGGTGTATTTTTTTAGGGTAGCAGAAAAAATACAGTTTATTTATCCATATACATGTTCAATTTTCGTGTCTTTTCACTGGCGCAGTCCAGCTTGTTGATAGATGCCACCTTGCACGTATATTTTGAATATAGCAATGTTTGTCGTCACCGCAGGTATATTTTTAAGGTGCAAAAAATACCGATTTATTCACCGATACAGTTCAGATAGGTTGTTTTTTTCACTTTTGCCCAGTCCAGCTTTGGAATAGGAGTGCACCTTGCACTTAAATTTGGAATACAGCAATTTTGTACGTCACCGGCAGGTTTAATTTTTAGATGCCAAAGATACCGTTTATTATCCTAACATTTCATATACGTGTTTTTACACTTTTGGCGCAGTCCAGCTTTGTTGATAGAGGCACCTTGCACTTAAATTATGATACAGCAATTTTTGTTGTCAGCCGCATGTGTAATTTTAAGGTGCAAAATATATCGTTTATTATCCGTATAAACATTTCATATACTGTTTTTTCAATTTTTGGCCCCAGTCCCAGCTTTGTG
>JAODAL010082923.1:0-11421 GCA_025379985.1 Phyllomedusa bahiana
GGGCCCCTGTGAATCTCAAAAACGAACAGCCCCCAAATCTGTTTTCAGGGGTTTTAATGCAACCTCCCACCCAAAGCATTTTACCCCCTGTCCTCCCATCCGGCCACAAATGCGTAAACAAAATAAAACGCAATCGGGTCCAACTGAAAGAAGGACCCCCAAATTTCAACTCTTTTCCCACCCCCTGTGGAAAAACCCTTTTTCCCTGAAAAACCTTTTTGGACAAAAATGCGGGGGTCAAAAGGGCATTTTAAAATAGATAAAGAGGCCCCAAAGAGGAGGGATTTCTCGCTCGACCCCCATTTTACTGAGGGCCAATCAAAAAGGAGGAGTAGGAAAGCCTGTCAATAGGAAAAAATTCCCGGGGGCGGTCGGAAAAGCCTTGCAGTCCCTCTTGTTGTGGGCCCGCAGTCCTGATGCAGAATGTCAGGAAACGCCCAAAGTCACCTGTGTTGTTTGAGATGATTATGAGAAAATTGGGTGGATCCAACTTTGGTCTTTTCAGAAATTTGGGCTTTGCGAGCCCCTTCTTTCACGGGACGAGGGGGAAAGGACGATCCCGGTAGTGTCAGTAGGGGCCCCCCCTAAAAAAGGGAGAGGGGGGGTCGCAAAAGGGGCCCGCTGATAGGGATTCCCACCACGGTCCCCAAAAACCCCCGCTCCTGTTATCGCCGTAAAAAAAGGGTCCAGGACCCCCTAAAACCCTGGGCCTTCTTTGAGCAAGCCCTGTTTTACCCGCAAAGGGCATATGCGGGCCCTTTTCCAAAAACAAAAGGGAGAGGCAAAAAATTCTTAGGTTTTTAAAACCACCCCCAAAAAAGTCTAGTCACTTGCACCCAAAACATGAAAAAAGGGAGGCAAAAAATTTGGGCCCAAAAAAAGGGCCCAAGCCCCGACCCCGGGGCTTCAACCACTGTCCCCCAATCGGGTCTCGCCCCCCTCCTCCTCCACCCCCCACCAAGCTTTTCCCAGCTCCCCAGTCTCTCGGGTCTGATCGGGGATCAGCCTCCGCTTCAGCCCCCCCGGTCGCCCGAGAAACCCCCGCACCACCAGAGACCCTTCCTCCCCCCTTCTCATTCCCCCCAGTTTGACGACCTGCCCCCGGCCGTACAGTGGCCGTCTAGCGCCGGGCCCTTCTTCTTCCTTTTTTGGGGGGGGAGCAGAAAAAACATTTTAAAACCCAAACCTCCCAAAAAAAAAAACCTGAAGGGTCGGAAATTCCCGGGCCCTTTTTGGCCTTGGAAATTTTCCCTTTTCCCTTCGGGTGGACACAGATGGGTTCCCGCCACGTCATGGCCTTGGGCCTGCCCGCCAGGAAAACCCGGCCCCCTCCCCGGGCCCAGCCACTTGTCATCAAAAAATTTCAAGCGCTTGCCCTGCATCGTGGGGGAAAAGTCCATCTCACCACCGACACATGGACTATTTAGCAGGGCCCAAAGGGCCCCGCTATATCTCTGTGACACTCACGGGGTGAGTGGGTATGTCTCGGTTGACGGGGGCCCTTTTTCCCGGCTCGGCGCACGCTCTTAAAAAACCGCAGGGATGGTGCAGGTTTTCCCAACCCATGGGGACCCCAGAGAAACCAGGCCGTGTTAAAATTTAATCTGTTTTTGGAACCGTCCACAAAAGGTCAGGACTGTGACGGCTCCCCCTCAACGAGACCAAGCGCGGGCTGGGTGACAAGCCCTTTTGTGCCAGAAATTTGGTGTGTAAATAAGGGGCAAAAATCTGCTGGCCCCCCCCTTTAAAGTTTGGTAGGCGGGAGAACCCCCTTCCCTGACACTTGTCATGCCCCTCGTCCCCAGAAATTACTAAAGAGCAAAAACCGGGTTGGACTGCCTGCTGGGGGGGCCCCCGAGGTCTGAGTTCGAAATTCCCGCCTTTTTCGCACCCTCTTCGTCCCCCCGGCTGGTTTGCAAAAATCAGCTCGGCCCCCCCCGGGCAACCGCCCTCATTTTTTGGACGTGGCAACAAGCGGGAAATTTCCCACCCTCCACAGGGCTTCAGCGATTGTGGCAGCAGCCCCAATCCCCATTACGCATTTAAAAGGGGAAACACAGGGCCTGACAAGCGCGGTGCGGCCCTCGGGGTGTTAAACCCCCGAGAGTGGAGGCGGTAAAAAGAGTCTGCCCCATCCTTCCCAAGTCTTAAAGAACCCCCAAAAAGGGTCAGTGCGGACAAATCCCCCTTGTCAGCATAAAACATTTGGGGTTTGATTTAGTTCTGGAACGATGTTGGACCTCTGAAACATCGGGTTTCCCCAGCGACGGAGGAGGGACGGACACAGATGGGGCCCGGAGCCTTTATCCCCGTCAAATTCCAAAAGGCCCAAAGTTTCTAAATTTTTTTATCTGGTTTTTCTTTGGCAGTGGTTCGGGGTCCGGGGTTTGTGCAAGCGGCGCCCCAGCTCTCAGGGGGGCTCATTGGGAAAGTAGGGCCTGTTTGAAGCTGTGCCGGAGGAAGCGGGGGGAGGAGGGAGGGGGGGGTATTCCTACAACCGAGTTCCAACGTCCCCCGCCTTGGAAAGAGGTTGGCGCAAATTTGAGGGGGGGGAGGAAGATGGGAAGACCCTTTTCCCTAGTCCCCCTTTCGCCCCAAAGGGTTTGGGGAAAATTCAAGGCTCCATCTCTCACATAAAGGTTTGGATGCCCCCTTTTTCCCTTTCCAAACCATGACCCTTTGCTTTAAAGGGCCCTTTAAAAAATTGAAAAAACAGTTACGGGTGGCCACCCCCTGGATCCCCGGTACAAAAAAAAAAATCAGCCTTTTCCTTCCCCCCCCAAAAATTTAGAGAGAAAAAATGCGGGAAATGGAGACCTTGTGATTAAATCAACGGGGAAAACTCTTTTTGGCCCCCTGCTTCACTTTTTAAAAATTGTCACGGGAAAACAACATCGCGACGTGACACAGTAGAGGTCCAAGTAGCCAGGGGGCCAGCACCCGGGAAAGGGGCGGGAACCCAAAATTGGGTGATTTCCTTGGAAAATTTTTTTACCACCCCCAACCAACGCATGCAATGAGGGCAAAACATCCAACACAAAGAGACCAGTTAAGTTAAAGGGCCCCCGCTATTTGCGTCTCAACCCCAATGTTTTTGATGTGTTCCGGCCCAAAAATTTGGGGGGTACCCAAAAATGGACAAAGGGCCCCCGGCTGGCTCGTTCCCCCATAGAGGTTTTGTCCTGCCCAGCAGCCAGCGTCATATCTACCGGCCCTTTGCACAGCTGGAGGAGCCCAATTACAGACAAAGCATCGGCTTTCCCAGATAATTTGGATCGTTGATTTTAAACAAGATAAATTCAGGCATGGATCTCTGTTTGATGTTGGGGGGCCCCAATTCCCGGGGTCACCGTTTAGTTGCCGGTTTTACTTCCATTCCTTTTCAAACAAAAAAGGGCCCTTTGAAAATTTTTTTTTTAAAATGATCTTTCTTACTGAAATTTTTTTTTTTTTTCCCAACAGTTCATTTTGCGGGTTTTTGGCTGTGAGGAGACTTTAAAAGACAGAAAGGGTTTTCCCATGAAAAACCCCTTTATTCCTTTTACTCACTTTTTTTTAAAAATTTTTTTTCCTTTGCCCAAGGTTTTTGAGGTCATGTTGTTGTGAGAAAACAGCAAAAAATTATGGTCCTTTTGAAACAGAAATTTTGGCCTTTCTAAGTGGATTTCTCCCCCCAAAATTTTTTTAATTTGGGGGCTGGGAAGGGCCCAAATTTAAAATTTTTTTTGGGGTCATTTCCCTGTGAGTTACGCTTTTAATTTTTGGCCCCTTTGGAACAGAAATTGGTTTTTAAAAGGTGGCATTTCTTCCAATTTTAAAAGTGCTAGGGTCAATTTTTAAAATTTTTTTTGGGGGTTTTGCTTTGAAATGCAGCAAATTAAAAGTTCCCCTTTTAAAAAAATTTGGTTTTTTAACAGGGCATTTTTTCTTCACCCAAATTTTAAAAAAGTGGCTCAAGGGTGATGGTGCTGTAGAAAAAAGGAAAAAGGTAGGGAAAACTTTTAAATTGGGCACCTATTGCAAAAAGACTTGTTTTTGCAAGATCTTTTTAAATAGTTTTTAAAACCCTGTATTTAGGGAAAACCCTTTAATTTTCAATTAAAAAAAGGAAAAAAAAGAAATTGGGGGGATTCCCTCCTATTTTTTAAAAATGTGTTTTTTTAGAATTTTAAATACTAAAAAAATTTTCTGTAACAAAATAGCTGGTTTAAAAAAAATTTTTAATTTTTTCAAAGGGGGTTTTCAGGAAAACTTGACCGAAAGTAGGTTATTCCCGAGGACATTGGGGTTTTTAGCAGGACAGAGAACAAATTACAGAGACCCAAATTCCCCCCAGCAGGGTTTAGTAAAATGAGAAAAAGAATGCCCCAAAAAAAGGGGACCGGGGGGGAAAGGAGGGAACCCCCAAATATTTCCCAATTTAAGCTCAAATTGGGGCCCCCTCATACGGAGGGGCAACCTAAACCGGGATTGGGCCCGTGTTTCGAGGAAGGCTGGGGGTTTCCCCACACCTTCCCCTTCCCACTCCCCTTCGCAAAGGGCGTTTTCTTGCTGGTCATAAGGGGATTTTTAAACCGGTGGGTTTAAAAGATGGGCGGGCCCCACCTTGGGTTTTTACCGCCCCACGTAATCTCCCGGCCCTGGGCAGGTTTTTAACCCCAGGTTTCCAAAAGGGGTTAAAGAATTACAACCCCACTTTTTTTGGGGGGCCTTTGGGGGCCTCTTTCCCAAAAACCTACCCAAAAAATTTTTTAAAAATCTTTTGGGGCCCTTTTTTGGCGCGGGGGACTTCCCCGGTTGTTTTAAAATTTTAAAAATTTTTACAACCCCGGGGGGAGCATTGGGGCCTTTTTCCCAAAAAAGCCAACCCAAAAAAAAAGGGGTTTGGCCCTTTTTGGCCAAAATGGGGAACCTTCCTCTGTTAAACAAGTTGGCTTGGGGGAAAAACCCTTTTTGGCCTTTTACCGTTAGGGGCATTTTCTGGAGGCTTTCAATTTTCCTCTAAAAAAAATTTTTTGGACTTTGAAAGGGGGTTTGGGGTTTCTGTGTTGTTAAGTTTTGGTTCAAAAAGGGGGGCCCTTTTCCCCAAAGGGGGCTTTTGGGGGGCCCTTTGGCCCAAAAAATTTTTGGCCTTAAATAAAATTTTGGGGCCTTTTTGGGGTCACTTTAATTTTAGGGTAAAACATTCCCTTTAACTTGGGGAAAAATCCCTTTTTCCCTTTTTTTAATTTTTACTGGAGGAAGGAAATTTGGAAAAAAAATGGAAACAAATTTTTTAATTTTTTTTTTGGCCTTTTTTCACTTTTTGAAGCCAAGGGGGGCCGGCCCAAATTTTTTCTAAATTTAAGAATTTTTTTGGGGGAATTATTTAGGTTTTATTTTTTAAATTAAGGGGTTTTTGGGGTTGGTTCGGTTTCGAAAAATTAACCCCCATCCTACACCCTTTAAAAAATAAACCCCCTTTTTTTAATAAATGCAGGGGGGGGGTGGGATGTTTTTTTTTACACTTGGAAAAAAAGAAAATAATAATGTAAAATATAAATAAAAAATTCCCTAAATTTAAAATTTTGTAAACAAATGTCAGTTTCCAAAAAATATTCTAAAAAAAAGTCACTGTCAAAATAGGGATTGTGCCACTTTTTGATTGTGGGTCAAAAAGGTTTAGGGGTCAAGCTGTGGTAAGGACAGGTTTAGTCCCAAAGTCCCCGTTCAACTAAAATGGTGGGTTCAAAGGGCTCATTTCCGGCACTTTTTTAAAATTTTGGGGGCATTTAGGTTTGGGGTCATGCGGGGGCCCCCGGGCAGGGTTGTTATGTCCAGTTAATAAAATTGGGGGGGTTTAAAGGGCTCCTTTTTCTTCACTTTTTTTTTTTTGTGTGTCAGACTGTTTTTAATTTGGGCTTCTGCGGGACAGGGGCAGATATAGTCAAAAGGGCCGGGTTCCCAACCCAAAATGGGGGGTTGAAAGACTCTTTTTCCGGCACTTTTTAAAAACTGTGGGTTTATGCAGGGGTTTTATGGTCATACTGTGGTCCCGGACAAGGGTTTGTTCCCAAAGTCCCTTCAACTAAAATGGTGGTTTTAAAAGGGGTCCATTTCTGTCACCCTTTTTTAATTTTGTTTGGGGCAGACAGGTTTTTGGGGTTATGTTTTGGCCCGGGCAGGTATAGTTAAAGTCCAGTGAAAATAAATTTTGGGGGTTCAAAGAAACCCCCTTTTCCCGCCTTTTTTTAAACTGGGGGCATGCCCGGTTTTGGGGGTCTTTATGTGGACAGGCAGGGATATTCAATGTCCAGTTCAACTAAAATGGTGGTTTTAAAGACTCCTTTTGGGCTTGCACTTTTTTTAATCTGTGGGTTTTGAAGGTTTAAGGTCATTTTGCGGTAAAAGGACAGTTTTAGTCAATGTCCAGTTCAAAATAAAAGGGGGGTTCAAAAACTCCTTTTTCGGGACTTTTTAAAACTGGAGGGAGGCAGGTTTTTGGTCATACTGTGGGTTTTTGGAAGGGGTTTTAGGGCAATTTTCCAGGGTTTTTTAAAATATGGTTCAAAGACTCCTTTTTCCCCGCCTTTTTAATCTGTGGGTCAGGGCAGGTTTAAAGGGCTACTGTGGTTCAGAACAGTTTAGTCAAAGTCCTTTTAACTAAAAAGGTTGGGTTTAAAGACTTCCCCCCCTTTTTTTCCCGGGACTTTTTTAAATTTTGGGGGCAGACCGGGTTTTAAAGGTCATAAATGCGGTCCAGGGCAGGCCCTAGGCAATGTCCAGTTCAAAATAAAAAAGGTTGGGTTTAAAACTCCCTTTTTTAGGGACTTTTTAATCTGGGAGTTTAGAAAAGGTTTTTAAGGGGCCCTGCTGTGTTCCAGGACCCGGGAAGTCAATTTTCCATTTAAAATAAAAAAGAGGTTAAATTTAATGCCCCTTTTGGCACTTTTTAAATTTTTGGGGGATGCAGGTTTTTAAGGGGGCATGCTTGGTACAAGACAAGGGGTAGGGAAAGGTTGTGACTTTTTTTTTTTTGGTTTTAAAAACTTTAAATGTGTTTGCCCCAAAATGTACACGTATCCATTTGATGTTGGGTGTTAAAATTTCCCGCTTTCCAAACCCTGTTTGGGGGTAATAAAAAAGGGGTTTTCCTCTCCCCTAGACTTTTAAAGGTCATCCCGGCCCAAAAACTATTATCGACTATCGGAAAATCTCTTGATAAATTTCCAAAATCGAAAAATCGACCCGATTTACGATAGGGCAATGTAAACGCTTTAACACTACCTATCACGGCCCGAGTAGTTTTTTCCATTGGAAAACATTTTTTACCAGTTGCTTTTTTTTTCCATTGGGGGTTTGGGACGAGCCCCTCTTGCTCCCAACCAAACAGAGTGACCCAATAGTTTTTTTTTAAGGGCAAATGTTAGTTTAGAAAGCACTTTTTTTTGGGGCCCAAAAATTTTCCCAAAAACCATTATAATATCCATAAGCCGGGCCTTTGCTCTCCTTTTGGTCGAAAGGTTTCCCGCCCTCTTTTTTTATAGCCAATCTGAGTCGAGCTATTCTTTTCCCCTTGAGGGATTTGGCCGAGTAACCCCGTATTCTGATTTTGGGCCTGGGGAGGGCGAGCCCCCCTAGGTTTAAACCCAAACAAGTCATACAATAGATTTTTTTTTTGGCACCATGAGTTTAAAACGCGCTCATCCCCTTTCTTTTTTTAAATTTTTTATTAAAATCAGTGGAAATGGAGCGGTCAGTAGTTTATCACTGCCCCTTTCAGTTAAAGGCCCCTTCCATAAACCTAAAATTTTTTTTAAAGATTCCTTTTACATTGGCGGCTTTTTCTTTTTCCTTTCCCGGGAGGGAACATGGAGGGGGGGTAAATCGTTCCCTGATTTTTCGGAGAGCCCAAACCCCCTCTTCCCCTGTAACCAATCCCGTTTTTTTTTTCAATCGATTTGAACTGTAATGTCTATGCTGATTGGTTTTGTTTTCTTTAAAAGACTAAAATTTGGCCCTTTTGTCGCTCAAAAATTCATTTGGTGGGTTCGCCCCCCAATTTAGAAGTGCGGAAAACATTGATGCCTTTTCCCCGGGATTTTTTGTAATCACAATTTCCCGAAGGTTTGCGCCGTTTTCGGGGAGAAACCTCATTAGGATTTTAAGTACTTATGTTCTTATAGGTTTTACAGCTTTTTTATGAGTTTTACTTGATTAAAAATTTTATTTTTAATTCTTTTGGCCTCTTGGAGGTTTTAATAGACGACCCGGGGGGCCCCGATTTTTTCTTCTAGCTTGTAATCTTCAAAACAATTATGTCAGGCAACATCACCTCTATAGCCACTGGCTGACATTCTGTTTGTCTGGAAATTAGGAAAACGAAAAATGTGGAGACCTGGACATGGTAGTGTAAATGCAGGTGAGAAGACGGGGTTAAGCTTTTTTTTTTTTTTTTATCATGACAGGAGGACACAAACTATTTATTAAAAAAGACCTACAATCTTTTAAATGAAAACTGCCATTTTGGGCCCCTGTATGAAAACGTTAGGGCTAAAAACTCACTTAATTTCCCCTGCAATCAATCAAGTCCCATCTCATTTTTTTCCGAAATTTATAAATGAGAGGGGACTTATTGGCCGTTGGGCAACAAATTAATTTTAACCTAGACAGTTTTCTAATTTGGCCCCCTTTGATTTGTTTTTTCATGTTTATTTTCCCATAAATGGTGCTGTATCATGTGTGTCATTTTGCTCGGTTAGTATGGACATTCAATAATTTAATAATTAGCAATTAGTTAATAGTACTTTTTGGCAGAACAATGTTATGTAAAAAAATTTTCATGTGTGGCTGTGTCTGGAATTAACATTTGAGTTGGAACTAGACAATGAGTATTTTTACTCAAATGTTTCCATATGTCCAATAGACTTGCAAGGGAATTGCTGCAAGCATACCCCTTTTTTTCTTACCTTTTCACATACCAGAGGAAGAATGGGAGATGAAAGTTTGCCATTCAGCAGCAGCTGGACTCTTATCATTACATGGATAGGTGATAAATGTTAAAGCCCTTTAATCCTTTAGAAATCTCCATCTTTACTCAAATGTGCTAGGGCTAGATACAAGGTAAAATTCAATCAAATTTATCATGAAAAAAATTCATAGATATACTGAGAAGATCATATCTGTTAACTGTGATCTAGGATCAGCAATTTCCAATATATAAGGGTTCTTTATAGCATTAGTTTCTTAACAAAAATCTCACAAAAAATTCTGGGAAAATGTCACTCAAATCATAGACATTTTGCTACAAAGAACGCTGCACAACAGCTGTTTAGTTGTTGAGCAAGAGAGAGAGATGAATATATTGAACCTACTGAATATCTATGAAAATGTAGCTGATAAACTGCAGATTCTATTTGGTTTTGTGGTGCCTTAGAAATTTATGAGGGGCAAATAAACCTTTAACCCCTTACCACCGAGGTCAGTTTTCACCTCTATGACAGAACTCAATTTTTCTAATCTGACGTGTGTCAATTTATGTGGGAATTCCTTTTTAATGCTTTTACCTATTTAAGTGAATTCGTGAAAATTTGAAAAAATATGCCATTTTCAAAGTTTAAAAAAATTCTACATGCAAACCATGTACAATACTTTATAACTAGTATCTAACCTATATCTACTTTATGTTTGCATCAATTTTTTAATGTGTTTTTTTTGTGACATTAATCAACTTACAAATTTAGTATCCAATTTTAACATCAAGAAGATACACAAATTTTCTTGGGGACCAGTCCAGTTCTGATGTGGCTTTGAGGGACCTATATGTTAGACACCCGAATAAATGACTCCATCTAAGGAACTGCACCCCTTAAAGTATTGCAAGTATTAAAGTATTTCAAAATGTCACTTTTTTTTGTTGTTGCAGATTTTCAATTTCAATCCATTTTTTAATAGAACACAGTAGATGCTAACAGGGAAATGCAATAAAACATTGATTCCTTCGATTTTGCCTTTTGGAGCCTCATTATAGGAGAAGCACCTACTGGATTTTGGGGTTTAATATTTATTAGGATATTTTTCAAGCACCATTTCAGTTTTGCATTTTCAGTTTTGCAGACAACCTCCGTCATTTGTTTTTTAGGTTTCATTTTTACAATGTTAGTCATGAAGTATAAAATGGAAAGGGAATTTACTATCGGTTGGTCAATTTTCAACATTTTTTTTTTTATACCGTTTTGTTTTTTCTTTTTTTTCACAAATTTAAAAATGTTTTTATAAAAAAAATTGTGTTTTTTTATTTAATATTCTGACAGCCATAACTTTTTTTTTTTAAATTTTTTTTTTGGGGATGGGGGCTTACCCAAAAAAAAAAAAAAAAAAAAAAAAAAAAAAACAAAAAACCCCAAAAACCCTTTTATTGCACCGGTTAAACTACCTATCGATTAGTTTCCCAGTAACACTTTTACAAAAATCAACAGAAATACATGGTTTTTTCATTTTAAAAACCGCTAAAAAAAACGGCATTAAAAATTTTAAAGGTCATTTTTTTTGCCTTTTTCCCTTTACTTCTTTTGTATTTTTTCCCCCTGTTTTTTAAGTTAAAAAATTTAACAGAAAAATGAGCTTTTTTTTAGTTTCTTGAAAAACCCTTTCAAAGTTACTCTCCTTTTTATGGGTTTTAAAAAATCCCGGGCTGAAAAAAAATAAATTTTAAATTTGAAAATCCTTTGCTTTTTTATTTTTGGGAATGTAGTGTTTTTAAAGGGTTGTTTTTATGGGAAAAAAGTGATGTTTTATTTTTATAGCATTTTGGGGGTTTATATGACAAATTTTTATCACTTTTTATCAAGGAAATTTTTGGGAGGCTGGATGAACAAAAAACAGAAAACTGGGGAATTTTTTTTTTTTTTTATTTTTTACAAATGTTCCCCTTTTCGAAAAAATGAATACAACTGTTCTCCCGCGGGGTTGATACAATTACTGCAGTACCAAATTTTACCTTTTTTTTTAAAGTTGGTTTTTGCTTTACATTAAATTTCTTTTTTCTTTAAAAAAGGGGAAAAAGCGTTTTAAAAATCGCCCTAGTCAGGAGCCCTAACTTTTTTTTTTGTGGCAAAAAAAAAACTGTGTACAGGCTTTTTTTTTTCTTTGTGGGGAAGTTGGGCCCTTTTCTTTTTTCCCTTTTGGGGGGGGAAAGAAATTTTTGGGTCATCTTTTAACTTGGGTTTTTTGGGGAAAGGCCCGGAATTTAAAGAAAAAAACAGCACTTGTGGGGGTTTTACGGGTTACTGTGATACTCAATTTATAAAGTTTTTTTTATGTTGTAGCACTTTAAAAGAAAAAAAGAGCTTTTACTGTGTAAACAGTTTATAGTGGATTGCAAAAGTATTGTTGAACTGTTCCAAATATTTAAAAGTTAAAGTCACAATATATTTGTGAAGT
>JAODAL010082924.1:0-11421 GCA_025379985.1 Phyllomedusa bahiana
TTTTTAAAAATACTACAGTATATAATATCCTCCCATCAGGAGAGGATAATAATACTACATCATTATTAATCCTCCCCCAGTACAGGGTAGCGTATAATAATACTACAGTCATTAATAATCCTCCCCCAGTACAGGGGAGGTATAATAATACTACAGTCATATAATACTCCTACCCCAGTCCCGGGAGCAGTTATAATAATACTACAGTCTTAATACTCCTACCCCAGTACAGGGAGCAGTTTAATAAATACTACAGTCATAATACTCCTACCCCAGTACAGGGAGCAGTGTATAATAATACTACAGTCATAATACTCCTACCCCAGTACAGGGAGCAGCGTATAATAATTCTACAGTCATTTTAATACTCCTTTACCCCAGTACAAGAGCAATGTATAATAATCTACAGTCATAAATACTCCTACCCCAGTACAGGGAGCAGCGTTTTAATAATACTACAGTCATATAATTCTCTACCCCGTACAGGGAGCAGGTATAAATACTACAGTCATATAATACTCCTAACCCCAGTACAGGAGCAGGTATAAAAAATATTTACAGTCATATAATACTCCTACCCCAGTACAGGAGCAGCGTATAAATAATACTACAGTATATAAAAATCCTAACCCAGTACAGGGAGTAGCGTATAATAATACTACAGTCATATAAAAATCCTACCCCAGTACAGGGAGCAGTGTTATAATAATATACATGTAATATAATATCCTAACCCAAGTACAGAGAGCAGCGGTATAATAATACTACAGTCATATAATTTTTTACCCTCTCCCAGTAAGGAGCCAGGTATAATAATACTACAGTCAAATTAATACTCTACCCCGTACAGGGAGCAGTGTATAATAAAACTACAGTAATAAACTCCTACCAGTAAGGGACAGTGTATAATTAAACTAACAGTCTATAAACTCCTACCCCAGTAAAAGGGAGCAGTTTTATAATAATACAACAGTCATAATAACTCCTACCCCAGTACAGGGAGCAGCGTATAAAAAATAACTACATCATATAATACTCCTACCCCAGTACTAAGAGCAGGTGTATAATGAATACTATTTCAATAAATACTCCTACCCCAGTACAGGAGCAGAGTATTAATACAAACGTCATTTATAACCACCCCAGTAAGGGAGCAAGTGTAATACTACATTTCAAATAATACTCCTACCCCAGTACAGGGAGCAGAGTATAATTACTAACATCGCCCATATAATACTCCTACCCCAGTACATGGAGCAGTGTATAATACTACAGTCATATAATACTCCTACCCAGTACAGGGAGCAGCGTATAATAATACTACAGTCATAAAATACTCCTACCCCAGTACACAGAGGAGAGTATAATAATACTACAGTCATATAATAATCATACCCCAGTACATGGAGCAGAGTATAATAATACTACAATCATATAATAATCCTACCCCAGTACAGGGAGTAGCGTATAATAATACTACAGTCATATAATAATCCTACCCCAGTACAGGGAGTAGCGTATAATAATACTACAGTCATATAATACTCCTACCCCAGTACAGAGAGTAGCGTATAATAATACTACAGTCATATAATACTCCTACCCCAGTACAGAGAGCAGCGTATAATAATACTACAGTCATATAATACTCCTACCCCAGTACAGAGAGCAGCGTATAATAATACTACAGTCATATAATACTCCTACCCCAGTACAGGGAGCAGTGTATAATAATACTACAGTCATATAATACTCCTACCCCAGTACAGGGAGCAGTGTATAATAATACTACAGTCATATAATACTCCTACCCCAGTACAGGGAGCAGTGTATAATAATACTACAGTCATATAATACTCCTACCCCAGTACAGGGAGCAGCGTATAATAATACTACAGTCATATAATACTCCTACCCCAGTACAGGGAGCAGTGTATAATAATACTACAGTCATATAATACTCCTACCCCAGTACAGGGAGCAGAGTATAATACTACAGTCAAATAATACGCCTACCCAGTAAGGAGCATGTTAATACTACATCATATAATACCTACCAGTACAGGGAGCAGAGTATAATACTACAGTCATATAATACTCCTACCCCAGTACAGGGAGCAGAGTATAATACTACAGTCATATAATACTCCTACCCCAGTACAGGGAGCAGAGTATAATAATACTACAGTCATAACACTACTACCACAGTACAGGGAGCAGCGTATAATAATACTACAGTCATATAATACTCCTACCCCAGTACAGGGAGCAGCGTATAATAATACTACAGTCATATAATACTCCTACCCCAGTACAGGGAGCAGCGTATAATAATACTACAGTCATATAATACTCCTACCCCAGTACAGGGAGCAGCGTATAATAATACTACAGTCATATAATACTCCTACCCCAGTACAGGGAGCAGCGTATAATAATACTACAGTCATATAATACTCCTACCCCAGTACAGAGCAGGGCTGTGGAGTCGGAGTCGGTGGCTATTTTGCAGGAGTCGGAGTCGTCATAAAATGGAGCGACTCCGACTCCCAAAATATATAGTAAGTTGGTCCAGTTAGTTCGACGCAAAGAGCAAGAGGCATTGGGTGCGGCCAGTGCTACTGCTCCCATATCTTCAGCCTCATCACATGAGGAGTGTAATTGATGACATGGAGCAGGCAAAGCGCTGCCCCAGGGGAAAGATTCCGCTCCCAGGGCAAACAGATTTCAGCAAAATGTTTCATCTGCTTTCAAAGAAGTAGAAGATCAACCATTCATCAGACCTGACTGTGGCCGAGGCAATTCCTTTATACCCTGACATTGTTAGAGATGCTGCCCCTTTGGTCACCGCTTTGCCCCCCACCCAAGTTAGTGTAGAGAGGCCGTTCTCTAGCCTGGAAATAATGAGATCAGATGTGAGGTCATGTATGCAGGATCTGGTGAAGGCAATGCTATTTCTTAGAACAAATTGAGAGACTCCACAAATGTTCCTGCAGTGTTTTTCATATTTACAATTTTTTGGTGTTTTAAAGTCGTATCCAATAAATATATTTTACACTGACAAGCAAAAGGGTAACAATGGTTTGAACTTGTAACTTTCAGGCTCCATATCTCACCATCCACTACAGCTTTGTGCATGAGGCTACTGTCATTTTATATACAGTCATCTTACCTATCTTATACATAAATTTGACTTAAAAAGTATTTAGCATCTGCTTAGTTCTGCAGATTCTTTCCTGTAACTGCATTGTTACTGTTTTGCTCCTAAAAATCAAAATGTTAATTTTTATTATTTTGTTAGTATTTGGGAAATCCACCTTTTGGTTCTCAATACTGCTTGAATCCTTCTGGGCTCTTGATCAGATTCCAGCAGGACTTGAACAAAATCTGATCCCAGGTCTCTTCTACACATTCCCAATGTTGGTTCAGACTGGACTTGGATACAAATACAGCTTTTTCTTCAACTCTACCCACAAGTGTTCAAAAGATCAAAACATTGTTACCCTTTTGCTTGTTCAGTGTCTGTTCTACCTAAATAGCTTGATTATTGTATCATAAGGTGATAAACAGCCGGATGGGACCATTTTACTACAGTAAAGTTATCACTTAAACATGCGCCGAGTATGAGGGAGTCGGAGGTTTGGGAAATTGAGGAGTCTGAGTCAGGGCTTCGGCTTGCCGACTCCACATCCCTGGTACAGAGAGCAGTGTATAATAATACTACAGTCATATAATACTCCTACCCCAGTACAGGGAGCAGTGTATAATAATTACTACAGTCATTATACTCCTACCCAGTACAGGGAGCTGGTATAATAATACTACAGTCATAAATACTCCTACCCAGTACAGGGAAACAGGTATAATAATACTACAGTCATAATACTCCTACCCAGTACAGGGACAGAGTAAATCTACGTCATATAATACTCTACCCCATACAGGGGCGGTTAAATAATAAAAGTCATTACTACTCCTAACCCAGTTACAGGAGCAGAGTATAATATCTACAGTCAAAGTACTACTCCTACCCCAGTACAGGGAGCAGTGTATAATAATACTACAGTCATATAAAACTCCTACCCCAGTACAGGGAGCAGAGTATAATACTACAGTCACATAATACTCCTACCCCACTACAGAGAGCAGTGTATAATAATACTACAGTCATATAATACTCCTACCCCAGTACAGGGAGCAGCGTATAATATTACAGTCATATTTAAAACTCCTACCCCAGTACAGGGAGCAGCGTATAATAATACTACAGTCATATAATACTCCTACCCCGGTACAGGGAGCAGCGAATAATAATACTACAGTCATATAAAACTCCTACCCCAGTACAGTAAGCAGAGTATAATAATACTACAGTCTATAACTCCTACCCAGTACAGGGAGCAGGTATTAATAATACTACAGTCATTAAAAACTACTACACCAGTACAGGGAGCAGCGTAAAATAATACTACAGTCATATAATACTCCTACCCCGGTACATGGAGCAGAGTATAATAATACTACAGTCATATAATACTCCTACCCCAGTACGGAGAGCAGAGTATAATAATACTACAGTCATATAATACTCCTACCCCAGTACATGGAGCAGTGTATAATAATGCTACAGTCATAACACCCCCTACCCCAGTACAAGGGAGCAGCGTATAATAATACTACAGTCAAAAAACTCCTACCACAGTACAGGGAGCAGCGTATAATAATACTACAGTCATATAATACTCCTACCCCAGTACAGGGAGCAGCGTTTTAATAATACTACATATATAATACTCCTACCCCAGTACAGGGAGCAGCTTATAAAAATACTACAGTCAAAAAACTCTACCCCATTACAGGGAGCAGCGTATAAATAATACTACAGTCAAAATAATACTCCTACCCCCGTACATGGAGCAGCGTATAATAATACTACAGTCATTTTACTCTACACAACGGGAGCCAGCGTATAATAATACTACAGTCATAAACTCCTACCACAGTACAGGAGCACGTATAATAATACTACGTCATATAATACTCTACCCAGTACAGGGGAGTGCGCTTAATAATTTCTTTCGTCAATAATACCCCCTACCCCAGTACAGGGAGAGTCGTATAATAATACTACAGTCATATAATACTCCTACCCCAGTACAGGGAGCACGTATAATAATACTCAGCATTATATCCCACCCAGAACAGGGACAGTATAAATATCATCATAAAAATACTACCCCCAGTACAGGAGCATAGTTAAAATACTACAGTCAAAAATACTCCCGACCCGACAGGGAGCAGAGTAAATATACCAGTCATATATACCTACCCCGGTAAAGGGAGCCCGTATAATAAATACACAGCAATTTACTCCCCCCCCCTACAGGAGCAGGGATAAAATGACGTCATATTTCCCACCCAGTAAGGGGGCAGCGTTAATAAACTCAGTAATAACACTCCTACCCCGTACAGGGAGCAGGGGATAACAACACTCAGTCATATTAATACTCCTATCACAGTACAGGGCAGCGTATAATAATACTACAGTTGTATATAAATCCTACCCAGTACGGGAGCAGCGAATAAAAATATATTACAGTCTATCATACTCCTACCCAGAAGGGGTAGCATGTATAATATAAATACAGTCAATTAATACTCCTACCCCATACACAGTGCAGAGGATATTAATACTAAGTCATATAATACTCCTAACCCAGTAACAGAGAGCAGGTATAAATAATACGTCATATAAACTCCTATACCCCAGTATCTGAGAGCAGTTAAATTACTACAGTAATTAATACTCCTACCCCAGACAGGAGCAGCGTATAAATACTAATGTCATAATTTCTCTACACAGTAAGGGAAAACAGCGGGATAATCATACTTCATATATCTCATACTCCTACCCCAGTACACAGAGCAGCGTTAATAATACTACAGTCATATAATACTTCTACCCCAGTACAGGGAGAAGTGTTTAATAATACTACAGTCATAGTACTCCTACCCCAGTACAGGGAGCAGTGTATAACAATACCACAGTCATATAATACTCCTACCCCAGTACAGAGTGCAGTGTATAATACTACAGTCATATAATACTCCTACCCCAGTACACAGAGGAGTATAATAATACTACAGTCATATAAAACTCCTACCCCAGTATAGAGAGCAGCGTATAATAATACTACAGTCATAAATACTTTCCTTACCCGTACAGATAGCAGCGTTAATAATAACTAAGTCATATAATACCCTACCCCAGTACAGAGCCGTATAAACACAGTCACATAATACTAATACCCCAGTACAGAGGGCAGCGTATAATAATACTACAGTCATATAATACTCCTACCCCAGTACATGGAGCATGTATTTAAAAATGCTAAAAGTACATAATATTAAACCCAAACCCCCGGTACAGGGAGCAGGTAAAAATAATACTACAGTCCATATAATACTCCTACCCCAGTACATGGAGCAGGATAATAATATACAGTCATATAAACTCCTACCCCCGTACAGGGAGCAGTGTATAATAATACTACAGTCATATAATACTCCTACCCCAGTACATGGACAGAGAATAATACTACCGTCATATAATACTCCTACCCCGGTACGGGATCAGCGTTTTAATAATACTCGTCATATAATACTCCTAGCCAGTACAGAGAGCAGTGTATAATAATACTACAGTCATATAATACTCCTACCCCAGTACAGGGAGCAGTGTATAATAATACTACAGTCATAAAATACTCCTACCCCAGTACAGGGACCACAGTATAATAACACTGCAGTCATATAATACTCCTACCCCGGTAAAGAGCTCTTTACTGGGGTAGGAGTATAATAATACTACAGTCATATAAAACTCCTACTCCAGTACATGGAGCAGCGTATAATAACACTATAGTCATATAATACTCCTACCCCGGTACAGGGAGCAGCGTATAATAACACTATAGTCATATAATACTCCTGCCCCTGTACATGGAGCAGTGTATAATAATACTACAGTCATAAAATACTCCTACCCAAGTACAGGGAGCAGGTATAATAATAAATACAGTCATATTAAATACTCCTACCCCAGTACAGGGAGCAGAGTTATAATACTACGTCATATAATACTCCTACCCCAGTACAGGAGAGCGGTATAATAATACTACCAAGTCAAAAATACTCCTACCCCAGTACAGGGAGCAGAGTATAATACTACAGTCATATAATACTCCTACCCCAGTACATGGAGCAGTGTATAATAATACTACAGTCATATAATACTCCTACCCCAGTACACAGAGGAGAGTATAATAATACTACAGTCATATAATACTCCTACCCCAGTACAGGGAGCAGAGTATAATACTACAGTCATATAATACTCCTACCCCAGTAAAGGGCAGCGTATTAATAATAAATACAGTAATATAATACTCCTACCGTTCAGCAGAGAGCAGTGTATAATACTACAGTCATATAATACTCCTACCCCAGTACACAGAGGAGAGTATAATAATACTACAGTCATATAATACTCCTACCCCGGTACAGGGAGCAGCGTATATAATACCCACAGTCCATATAATACTCTTCTTACAAACCCGTTTCAAGGAAACCCTTTTGGGAAAATTACTAACAGTCATATAAATACTTCACCCGTCCCCGAGGGCAGCGTTTTTAAATACTCTCAAGATTTTACTTTACCCCCAGTACAGGGAAAAAGCGTTTAAAAAACACAATCAATTTTAAAACACCTACCCCAGCCTAAAAAACCCGGTATAAATTATTCAATAAAAAAATTTTCCCCACCCCAGGGGGCCAGGGCGCGGGTTTTTAAATTTAAAACTACGTAAAATAAAAATAAAATTTCACCGAAAAGTTTCTGGTCACAGTGTTTTAATTTAAACCCCAAAATCAATAATACTCCCACCCCGTAAAAGGGAGAAGGGGGTATAAATTAAATTTAAAACAAATTAAAACCCCCGTAAACCCCCTACAGAGAGCCAGGTATAATTAAAAATACAGTCCCTAAAAATACTCCTACTACTGGTTACCCCGGGAGCAAAGTTAAATTTTACTGTCACTTAATTTCTTTTTAACCCCACCCTTTCAGGGGGGCAGCGTATAATAAACCTACAGGGCATTTAATACTTTTCCCCTTACCCCCGTACTTTGGGGGGAGCCTATAATAATACTACGTCATAAAATACCCCTTAAACCCGTACAGAAAAGGGGGCGGGGATTTTAATTCTAAAAACCCACCCCCCCCCAGGGGGGGGGGTTTTTCAAATAAATTTCCCTTTAAAACCCCGGGAAAAGGGAGAGGTTTAATAATACTACAGTCCCCTTTTAATTCTCCTAACCCCCAGACCCAAAAGCAGGTATTAAAAAAATACTTTTTCAGTCTATTTAAAACTCCCACCCAAGGACAGGGAGCAGCTTTTAAAAAAATACCTTTCAGTCATATAATAATCCTACCCCCCGTTCAGGGGGCAGGTAAATAAAAAAACTAAAAGTCAAATTTATTTTTAAAAATCCTAACCCCCGTTCAGGGAGGAGGTATAAAAATTTCTCAGGGCAAATAATACTCCCCCCCAATACCGGGGGAAGGGTTTTAATAATAATACAGTCCCTATAATACTCCTCCCCAGTAAGGGGGGCAGCGTTTAAAAATTTCTAATTTATATAATTTTCTTCCCCGGGGACCGGGACAAAGGGGGCAGAAAATTAAATTCTACAGTCAATAATACTCCTACCCTTTAAGAGCAGTGTATAAAAAATATAAAAGTCCCTATAAAAAACCTAAACCCGGGCTAGTTTGCAGGTATTAAAAATTTTAAGGTTTAAATAATACCCCCCTACCCCAAATACAGGGGGCAAACGGGAAAAAAATTTAAAAACGTCACATAATTATTCCTACCCCCAAAACAAGGCAAAAATTTTAATTTAAAAATCAGTCAAATAATACTCCTACCCCAGTTCAAAAGCAGGGATAATAATTTTTAAAAAGTCATATAATCTCCTACCCGGGAAAGGGGGAAAAAAGGGATAATAATTTCTTTCAGTTTTAAAAATTCTCCCACCCCATTCCGGAGGGCAGGGGTTTTAAAAAAATACAGGTCCATATTTTAAAACTCCTGCCCTTTCCGGTACAGAAGAGGGAGCTAAAAAAATCTTCCCGTCATTTAATACCCCCAAACCCAAATAATTGGAGGGAAAACCCTTTAAAAATACACAGTTTATATAATTTCTCCCTCCAATTAAAAACCCGAGAGCAGGGATATTTAAAAACCCACATTTTTATAATACTCCAACCCCAGACGGGGGGCAAACGAAAAAATAAATTTAAAAAAGAAATAATACTCCAACCAAAAAGGTCCCCCAGGGAAACGCGATTTTAATTTAAAACAAAATTTATATAAAAACTCCTTTCCCGGGGGAAGGAGCACCCTATAAAAATACTAAAAAAGCATATAATAAATCCTACCAAAATAAAGGGAGCAGGGTAAAAAAATACTTCAGTCAATAAAAATAACCCCAAAAACCCCCACAGGAGCAGGGGTAAAATTATTTCATTTTTTAGGAAAATCCTACCCCAGGGGCAGAGAAACAGGGTATAAAATACTACAGTCATTTAAAAAACTCCTACCCCCAGTACAAGGGGGGGCAGGGATTAAATATTTCAAACCCGTATTTATTCCCCACCCCAGTTTTGGGGTGCAAGGTTAAAAAATATACTACAGTCCCTATTTTTAAAATCCTACCCCTTTCAAGGGGCGGGAGGTTTTAAAAATCCCACCCGTCCAAAATTTAAAAATCCTAAAAAGGGCCCTTGGGAGCAGCCGGAAAAATAATTTACATACTATAAAACCCAAACCCCCCGGGTTTAAGGGGGGGAGGGATAAAAAATACTTACAGTTCCCTTTAATATCTAACCCCCGGGACAGGGAAACAGGTATAATTAATTTTTAGTCCATAATTTAAAAATCCCCCGCCCCAAGAGGGACAGGAAAAATAATACTCCCGGGCCCTATAATTTTTTCCAACCCCCCAAAGGGGAATTGGAGAGGATTATAATAATACTACAGTCATATAAACTCCAAACCCCGTTCAGGGGTGAGCAGGTTTTAAAAAAACTAAAAGTCATATAATACTCCTAAACCCCAGTTCAGGGGGGAGCGTTTTAATAATACTCAGTCTTTTAATACCCACCCCACCCCCCTTTCAGGGAAAAGGTTTTTAAAATATAAAAAAGTCTTAAACTTACCTACCCCAGTTCCAGGGACAAGTATAAAAAACTACAGTTAAAAAATATTACTTACCCCCGGGACAGGGAGCGCGGATAATAATACAAAAGTCATATAAAACTCCACCCAAACCCCCGGGGACAGGGGCGGATAATAATAATACCCGTCCCTATAATACTCCAAACCCCCGTACAGGGAGCAGCGGGATTTTTAAACTACAGTCATATAACCCCCTCCCACACCGGGACAGGAGCATGTATAAAAAAAAACCCCAAAAATAAAAGTCTTTTAATACTCTTTCCCCAGTAAAAGAGGGAGGTTTTTAATACTCAGGGCATATTTAAAACTCCTACCCAGTCAGAGGGGCAGTGGGTAAATAATACTAAAAGTCCCAATTTACTCCTTAAACCCCTTACGGGGTTCAAATGGTTGTTTGGCCCCCCGGGGGGAGAGAAGGGATAAATTTTACATTTATTTTAAAACTCAAACCCCCTACAGAGACAGCGTTTAATTAAAAAAAATACAGCCCTATAATACTCCACCCCGGGGGCAGGGGGCATTATTTAATAATAAATACAAAATCTAAAAATTTTCCAACCCTTGTTTAAACGAAACGTGGAGGAATTAATCTACAAGCAATAATTTCTCCCCCCAACCCCCGTAAAGGGGGCAGGTATAATAATAAATCAGTCCCCAAATTAAAACTCCTAAACCCAGTACCCCGGGGAGCAACGTATAATAAACTACCCGCATAATACTCCTAACAACCCCTTCAGGAGCAGCGTTTTTTATAACTACAGTCATTTTAATTTCTCCCCCAACCCGTACAGGGAGCCCGGTAAAATAATTTTAAGTCATAAATAAATCCTAAAACCCCGGTTTCAGGGAGCCAAAAAAGGGATAATAATACCATTTTTTTAATATCCTTCCCCCGGTAAAAAGGAGCCGCGCAATAAAAAATATACGTCCTATTAAAAAACCCCCAAAATACAGGGAGCAGTGTATAATTAATTCCCCACAGTTATTTAAAAATCCTTCCCCAGTAATAAAAGGGGCAGCGTTAAAAATAATACTTAACAACCGTCATATAAACCCCCTACCCCCCAATTTCAGGGGGGGGGCCCGCGTATAATTAAAACTAAAAGTCATATAATACTCC
>JAODAL010082925.1:0-11421 GCA_025379985.1 Phyllomedusa bahiana
CCGGAAGAAATGAAGAAAGTTGTCAGATAAATATACGGACTCCAAAGTCTGGTTATTAAATTCTGGGATAATTTCTGAGGATTGCCACTTCTAAATTGCCACTTAGAAATTTGGCACGTGAAATTTGGCCCGCAGACCTCGGTCCACAGACCACAGCTCTGCAACTTATACGCTTTATATGTATGTGCTACTGGAGATAAACTTTAGATTTAACATATATAATATTATTGCCTTAAGATAAAATATCATCAGTGTAGCAGAGATGTTAGGAAATGCAACAGCTTGCGGTGACTGACAGGGCACTATATATGATGACACAATGGTTTCCCTCAAACTTTTATACATTTTTGAGGAAGACTATGACATGTTGGCTTGAATAAATATAGAATCCTATGTATGTATATAAATAGACCTATATGAGATTAATTTCCTGGCATTGTACATCTGTCAATTGTGGAGAAATGATAGCATGCTATATAATATTACTTTCAACAACTCTATGTAGCCAAGTGATAGTAAAGAGACCGAACGGGAAGCTGAAGTCAACAGAAAGTGACCATGTGTTGATGAAGACAAAGAGTAACCAAACGTCCTAAATCCTTATAACTCTACTCACTGATCTACACACAGCTAAATAATTATTGTACGTATATACTAGTATGTATGTGTAGGGTTGGAGCCTACAGTTCACCTTGCAGCCAGCTAGTGGCGTGGAAGCACAGTAAGGGTATGTATACAAGGCGTGTTGACTCCGTGTTGGGATCCGTTTTTTCGATGCGTGTTTGAATCCATGTTTCGGAACCTAAACAGACCCAAAGGCGCATCTAACAATGTGCAGTGTGATTTACGTTGCTTTCAATGTAAAACATGCATCAGCATTCAGATGTTTGATCACCGAACGATATTTTACTTGCGTCTGTCTGATGCGTGTTTTGTATCTGTTTGAAGAATTGTCATGTCAATTCTTGATCCGTTTGATGCAGCAGATGCCCTATTTAATAAAATAGGGGGCATTTCTGCTGCAGCCAAAACGCTTCCAAACAACCACCTGTGTGTTGGATGCGTTTTGGATGCAAGTTACGCAGCGATTTTGGATACAAAATGGATTTAAAAACGGATCCAAAGCGCCGTGTGAACATGCCCTAAGAAAGAGGAGGAGAGGCAAGAACATGGGTAAAGGAGAGGAACATTCAGTGGCCACTGAGAGTAAGTGTGTGCGCAGGACATTAGCAGAGAGTCTAATAAGTGTACTACTGTAGACAGAAACATACAAAGGGCAACCAGGTGATACCAACACCAGGGTCAAAACTGTGAACAATGTGTCAATGGAAAGGAAAATTTCAATCCCTCGCTGCAGAAGACCGAGCCGTGGGCCCCACCAACCAGTGAGTTATAAGATGAGAAATAGTTTCTAGCCAGCTAGTTATTATATTTGATTCACCAATAAAATCTATTAAAAATATCCCAATCGTGTTGTGACACCTGACTACCCAAGACATTATATATGTAGGTATATATCTATCTATATACAGTATACACAGCCGAGTCACATTATTATGACCACCAGCTAATATCCAGAGTAACCGCCATGTGAAGCATGGACAGCAGCTAGATGGGCTGTGAGTAGCTCAATAAGATCCTGGTAGGTTGTCACAGGTATCTAGAGTCGAAGCTATCCCACAGCTGCTGGAGGGCTTCAGAAGTTCTTTCACCTTTGATCCTTTTTGCAACTAATAAATTGTACCTTTTACCAGACAGCAATGCGGAGTATGTGTTCAGACAATCTATTACAAAAGCCAGTGTAGTACAGATAAATTAAACTGTGATAACAGGAAGGGCTCAGCAATGAAAACCCTTTCAGGAGAAGGAGCACACAGCTATAGACATGTCCGGTTGAGGCAGCTGTAAAACTGAGGGCTCTTTCGTCCACACTTTCTATTGGAGGCTAAGGAAATGTTCACACGACTTATTGCCGGCGTAATTGCGGGGACGTATTTCGCCCTCAATTACGCCAGCTGCCGTCACCGGTGCGGGCGGGGGGCGAAAAACGCTTTTAACCCCGTAATAAGTAGCTGTCACTTCTCCCCCGCTGCTGATTGTGCGAGCGGGAGGGGAGACGAACCATAGCCCCCTTATGAGAACTGTGTATTATCGTAATGACTGGGACAAATTTCAGCCCTGAAATACGTCCCAAAGTGTTTGGGGAAAACTGGCCTTAGTGGTGCCCACCCGCTGCCGCTGCTTACCGTTTGAGTTTCCCTGTCGGCTTCCCCCATGCTGGCCTTGCCGCTCCACTATCTTGTGGCTGCTGCCCTTATCTCTCTTTTGTTCTTTAGAGAGGTGCGGCCACATCCTGCTCTCATTTATTCCCAACTTGTGCAGCGGGGTTGGGCTTCCCTTTTGCCCAAACTCCTTTTACAAATTATAAGCTGCTTCTCCCCACACTTCTGGCCTGATCCTTGTTAGTGTTTGTGTCTTGATGGTTGTTGCTGTTCTTGTGGGATCCTTCATGTTGCTTGTTGGTCTGCTGCCATGTGTCTGTCTCCGTCTTTGTGAGTTTCCTTATCATGTTCTTATGTCAGAGTTCTTGACATGTTTCTGCAGTTTGTGCTGTTGCCTTGTCAGTTCGTGCCTTACAGTAGTTCCTAGCCAGTGTCCTAGCTTGGTCTCTGTTTGTTTTTTCCGTATTTCTTGGTGTTTGTTCCTTAGGGCGACATGTATGAATCTCGCCACGTCGGGGCGCACCTTTCCACCAGTTTTCCGGTGAAATTTGCGCCTGATTAATGTCGGCGCTGGGGTGCGCTCATACATACTATGTAAAGTCCGCCGCGCCTCGCCAGTGTTTGAGGCGCAGTGCGGGACTTAGGCTCAGTGCGGGGCTGCGCCTATGACTCGCCGCTGGAGGTAGTGCGCTCATAGATATCATGTAAAGTCCGCCGCGCCTCGCCAGTGTGTGGGGCACAGTGCGGGGACTGAGGCGCAGATTCGCCGTCCGAGGAGGTGCGCTCATACATGCGGGGAAAAGTTCCCTGCGCCTCGCCAGTGTGTGGGGCGCAGAAGGGACTGCGCCGAAGATGTGTTCCGATACGAGACAGGCTGGAAAACAGCGAGAAATCATTCAACATGTCCGTGCGGAGTATGAATCAAAAATCGCCTTTATAAAGGCAGAAAACATTCTCAGAAAAGAGCTCAAACCTCAAAAATAAAAATACATAAAAAAATCACTTTTCCATAAATCTAGAATGGCGCTATATCAAGAATTAGGATATTGGAAAATGCCGGGAAATACAGTAATTCAAATTCTGAAAGCTATTCTCATTGGTCGGCCAGAAACCGGCCAATCAAAATTTAGGAGCGAAAGTTAAAAACCATTAAACCTATGGAGAACTATTAACCAATCAGAATCAAAGGGGACAGTTAAAAATACAGTAAAAATGCAGAAAAGAGCTGATTGGCTGAGCTAGCGGGGGCTTGGCTATCTCGTCCAATCAGAATAGGAGCGACAGGGACCCATTATAGCCTATGGAGAAGTTTGAACCAATCAAAATCAAAGATGGGACAGTTCCAAATACAGTAACAATGCAGAAAAGAAGCTGTTTGGGTTGAACTAGCAGGGCTTGGCTAGTAGCGCGAGCTACTTCTCCCATTGTAGTCTATGGAGAGATCGGCGCAATGAAATCTCGGCTCTCAGCGCCGTGCGGCATGGAGTATGATTTAAAAAATCATTTTTATTAGGTGTAAAACATTATCAGATAAAGAGCTGAAACCTTCTATAAAAATAAATCAGTTAAATCCCTAACAACGCGTTTGTCGCCGAGCCCCGGCACTACATAAGGAATTGCAATAGAGGGGAATTGCCAGGAAATACAGTAATTCAAATTGTTTAAAAGCTCTTCTCATTGGTCGGCAGAAACCAACCAATCAGAATAGGAGCGACAGTGGCCCATTATATCCTATGGAGGAGTATTGACCAATCAGAATAGGAGCGACAAAGACCATTCAAATCTATGGAGAAATATTGACCAATCATTTTCCCAAAGGCTGGACAGTTCAAAATACAGTAAAAATGCAGAAAAGAGCTGATTGGTTGAGCAAAGCGGGGGCTCGTCCAGCTTAGCCAATAAAGGCGCGAGCTACTTTCTCATAGAGTTCTATGGGAAATAGAAATCCGAGCGAGCTCTGTGATTGGCTAACTTAAAAGAGGCGCGGTTATTTGGACCAATGGGAGAGCGAGCGAGCCGCTCCTATGGGTTTTTCTAATGCAATCGGGAAAACAACAGTACATTTGGGCCCAAATCAAATGATAAGAGTACAGAAGTTGTACCGATCTGTATTATAAAAAAGATCCATAATATTGGGGAAATAAAAAAAAAAAATTTAAATTTAATAAAATCATTTTTATTTCTTTATTTTCGTAGCCACCGATCTGTAGTAATGGGTGTAACAAAAATAAAGAAATAAAAATTTATTTTTTTGAATTAATATTTTTTTTTTTTAACCCTATATTATTGTTCATTTTTTATACACATCGGTACAACTTCTGTACTCTTATCATTTGATTTCGGCCATGTACTGTTGTATTCCCGATTGTATTAGAAAACCCATAGGAGCGTCGCTCTCCCATTGGTCCAAATAACGGCGCCTCTTTTAAGTTAGCCAATCACAGAGCTCGCTCGGAATTTCTTTTCCCCATAGAACTCATTAGAAAGTAGCTCGCGGGCCGATTGGCTAAGCTGGACGAGCCCCCGCTAGCTCAACCAATCAGCTCGTTTCTGCATTTTTTTCTGTATTTTGAACTGTCCCGCCTTTGAATATGATTGGTCAATATTTCTCCATGGGTTTAGAATGGGTCCCCTGTCGCTCCTATTCTGATTGGTCAATACTCCTCCAAAGGGTATAATGGGCCACTGTCGCTCCTATTCTGATTGGGCTGGTTTATGCCGACCAATGAAAGAGCTTAAACAATTTGAATTACTGTATTTCCCGGCAATTCTCTATATTGCAATTCCTTATGTAGCGCCGGTCTCGGCGACAAATGCGTTGTAAGGGATTTAACTGATTTATTTTTATAAAGGTTTCAGCGCTTTATCTGATTATTTTCTACACTTAATAAAAATGAGTTTTTTTTTTCATACTCCATGCCGCACGGAGCTGAGAGCCGAGATTGCATTGCGCCGATCTCTCCATAGACTACATGGGAGAAGTAGTTCGCGCTTCTGATTGGCTGGGATGCCAAGCCCCCGCTTGGGTCACCAATCATTCTTTTCTGCATTTTACTGTATTTTGAACTGTCCTGCCATTGATTCTGATGGGTCAATAGTTCTCCATAGGTTTTAATGGTTCACTGTCGCTACTATTCTGATTGGCCGGTTTTTGGCGACCAATGAGAATAGCTTTCAGAATTTGAATTACTAATTTCCCGGCAATTTCCAATATCCGATTTCTTGATATAGCGGCGTTCTAGATTTTTGGAAAGTGATTTTTTTAATGTATTTTTTACTTTTGAGGTTTGAGCTCTTTTCTGAGAATGTTTTCTGCCTTTATAAAGGCGATTTTTTTGGAACCATACTCCATGCTGCACGGAGCTGAGCGCCGAGATTTCTTTTGCGATCTTCTATGTTTCCTCTCATGTTACGTTCTCGCTTCACTTCGCCTCCGCCGGAGCATTTAGACTAAAATAAACTAGGTCTGACTGGTCGAGTTGCGAGCGCTGCAATGCGCCGCACTTTGCCGCTCGCGATCGTACATGCCTCGAGTTTTCGAGCGCGCCGCGTCCCCCCCCGGAACGCCTACAACCGCGCCACAACCGCGCCCTTTGCACCCTCTTCATGCAGGGCGCAGCGAAAGTGGCGAACGCGCGCCTAACACCACATCCCTGCGTCCGACAGGGGGAATCGGGCCGGGAGGTGCAGGTTACGCCAAAAAAATGGCGAAAAGCCCGATCATACATGTCGCCCTTAGTTTCTATCTAAGCTTTTTACTTTGACCTTTGTCAAGCCTTCCTCTTTGGCCTCTATTTGGTCTTCTGTTGCCTGTTCAGTTCTGTGTCTGCGCATCTATATTCCAAGTCTGCTTTATCCTGTCCCTATTTGTGTTTGTCTGGTCAGTTGCCAGTGTCGGGGACTGCTCTGAGATTGCACCTAGCGGCTATCGGGGAAAGTCAACCCTACCATCAAAGGCTCTGTGAAGCTACCTGATGGCTGCTTAGTCATGCCTTCTTGGAGCAACCCTGGAAGTGGTCCAGTGTATTCACTAACTGCTTAATCCTCTCACCTGTTACAAATGGCCTATCTTTAAACACTTGTTATGGGGAATTTTCTAATTATGCTCTGACTTTCAATCGTATGTGTATTCCAAGGAACTATTTAAGCAGTATAGCATTTGTGGGTATTGGGCAGCACTATAGGTACAGTAATAGGGGAAACCAGGCAACAGACATGACACACAAATAGTATTGGTGGTTGCAGCAGAGTTGTAATGGCAATATCATTGTGTATTAGAGGGTTGGGATGGACTGCAGAAGTCAGGGGCCAAAGATATTACGGCACAAGCTCTGCAGTCATGAGAAGTAGTCATAATTTTGACTTAAAGGGATTGTCTCACTACAAAGATTAGCTTTCAAAATGTAGGGAACACCAAATGAAGACGTTTTCCAAAAATATTGCTTTGTTCATCTTTTTTTGTTAAGGAGCTACAAATGATTTTATCACCTTCTGAGGGCTTTCTAGGTTCCCAAGTGACGGACCTGTGTACTGCTCCCCCCCCCTGCTATTTGTTCTATCTGATAGCAGAGAGTGACATCATCACACCGGTCACTGCTGGCAGTGAAAGCTTGTGTGTTATCTGATCTTTCAGTCAAAAGACAGTAATTACTCTACTGTTTACATTATCTCAGAAGCTTCTCCTGTCTTGGTAGAAGGTAATTTAGCTAATCTAGACTAATAAACATAAAAAACAAGAATTAAAATACACTGAGCTCTAGCTAATGCAGACACTTACCAGGAAGTGACGGGCCCAAGCAGCATTTTTTCATTCTGCATCTTATTAAACTTTGAGATGAGACAACCCCTTTAACTAGATGGAGATAAAAAGGGAAGTGATCAATTCCAATCAGAGAAAATGTCAGCTGTGAGTTACTGAGTGTAATTGTTGCGCTGTAGACTGAACTATCATTTCCAGAACACCAAAAAGAACTGGTCCCCGGCCGTAAGTCAGGAGGTTTTAAGGTTATATTATTCTTTACATAATGCTAACAAAATTGTCCTTGATGAAACACAAGTTTCTCCTTGTTCCTACAAACCCAAATCGTGTATGTCAACTTTTCACTTCCCAGTTTTATGGCAATGTTTTATCAGTTTCTACTATATAGCCCTGTGACATACCATAAAGCAATGGTTATTTCCTGTTGTGTTACAGGGCTGGACTTGTTTAGGAAGATTCCCTTTGCTGTACTTTCTGTTGGCGTCCCCATGTGACCCATACAATACACAATAGTAGAGTTCACATATAACAATACAACGAATAATTATAAGTGTAATATAGTATGGTGCCCAAATAAAAGTGCTATAGGTTGTCCAAATACAGAGCTGGACTAAGGCTGCAGGATTCCCTGTGCTTTATTTTCTGTTGCCAACCAGCTCTCACCCATACAGTGTACAGTCATATAGTACACACAGCCATACAATTAAAAAGATAAATAAAAAATAAAATTTATAAATGGCATATATAGTGTGTTTAGGAATTACTTGGCTATCCATCGGGCGATAGCAATAGCGGCCACCATCGAAAGGTTTTTCGATAGTCGATCATCTCCGATGACCATTAAAGTCTATGGGAGGCAACAACACCTTAAATTCTTACACCCAAACAGGGCGGGGAAAAAGCTAATTTAAACAGCCAAAACAGTCAAAGGGGAACCTCTACATCTTGGGCACAACATTAGGCTAAAAAAAGCCACAAAAAAAAAAGTACACACCATTCCATCCCTGTCTTTTACCACGCATCACCCACAAATTAAAAAGCCAGAACATTTTTTTTTGAACCAACATTTTTACTTGAACTGGACATTGAAAAACCCTTTCCGGAAAACGCGCATGACCCTAAAAACCTGCAGACCCCGATTAAAAGTCCCGGGAAGAAAGTATCTTGAACCACCATTTTAGTGAACTGGAATTTGACAAACCTGCCTGGACCGCAGAAGCCCCTTTTTAAACCTGCCTGACCCACAGATTAAAAAGTGCCGGGAAAAAGGAGTCTTTAAACCACCTTTTTATTTAAACGGAAAATGACTAAACTGTCCGGGCCCTCATATGACCATTAAACCTGTTGACCCCCAATTAAAAATGCAAAAAAAGGATCGTAAACCCACCTTTTTGTTGAATGGACATTGAAAAACCCCTGCCCGACCGCAGCATTCCCCTTAAACCTTCTGACCAAAGAAAAAAAGGGCCCGGAAAAAGGAGCTTTCAACCACCATTTTATTTTGAATTTGGACTTTAAAAATAGAACGTCCTGGACCGCATATGACCTTTAAACCTGTCTGACCACAGATTAAAAAGTGCCGGAAAAAGGATCTTTCAACCACCATTTAGTTGAACGGGACATTTGACTATACCTGTCCTGGCCCGCAGTTGACCATTAAACCGTCCCCCCCAATTAAAAAGGCCGGAAAAGGAGTCTTTTAACCACCATTTAGTTTCACTGGACAAAACTGCCCCCGTACGGCCACGTATACCATTAAACCTGTCTGCCCTCAATTAAAAAAAGTGCCGGAAAAAGGAGTCTTTCAGCCACCATTTTAGTTGAATGGCATTACAAACCCTGCCGGGACCGCACATTCCCCAAAAACCTGGTGACCCAAATTTAAAAAAGTGGCCGGAAAAAATATCTTTAAACCACCATTTTAGTTGAACTGGACTTTTGACTAGAACGTCCTGGACCGCAGATGACCATTAAACCTGTTGCCCCCAATTTAAAAAGGGGCCCGGAAAAAGGAGTCTTTCAACCCCCTTTTTATTTCACTGGACTTTTGACTATACCGCCTTGCCACGCATGACCGAGGGTGAGTTACAGGAGTGGGGTTTGGGGGCCCAGGCGGGCTCCCATCTATTAACACCAGTTAAAAATGCCCGAGACGCAGCAAGAAAACTGTCGTGCTAAAGCGGGAGGGGGGGGGAAGCAGAAGTGTGAAAAACTCCACCTTCCTCAGTCACAGCCCAAACCTGGGCACTTGCCCCCCGATAGGGCGGACCAATTGAGCTTCATTTGGGAAAAACTGGGGTTAAGCTCCTTTTTTACACCCAGGTCCCTTTTTTCTTGGCATCTTTTTCTCATTTTACCAACGTGCTGGAGAAATGGTCTCTGCTTTTTTCTCTGCCCCGTCTCCTACTCCATGTTCTCTGAATAACCTACATCTGGTAAGTTTTCCTGTCCCTCCCTTGTACAATTAAAGGGGAATTTTTTAAAAAAGCTTTTTTGTACATGCAAGTTTTTTTAGAGTTTAAATTTTAGAAAACACATTTTTAAAATAGGATGGAATCCCACCATGTCTTTTTTCTCTTTTTTTTTTAATTATATTAAAAGAGTTTCCAATACAGGGGTTGAAGCTTGTTTTAAAAACTTAAAAAACAAGTCATTTTGCAATATGTTCCATTAACAGTGTCCCCACCTATTCCTTTTCTACACACCATCACCCTTGAGCCACTCTTGAAAATTGTGAAGAACAAATGTCTGTTAGAAACAACATTTTTTTTAAAAGGAAATGTAGTAAAAGGTGCATGTCACAGCAAAATGCCCCCCAAAAAACAAAACAGACCCATGGGGCCACTTTTGGACAATTTTGAAGAACAAATGTCTGCTAGAAACAACATTTTTTTTTTTAAAAGGACCTGTTTTTTATAGCTGCAGTCACAGCAAAATGCTCCAAAAATTCAAACAGACCCTTGAGCCCTTTGGAAATTGTGAAAACAAATGTCTGTAGAAACAACCTTTTTTTATAATAGGACCTGTTTGTAAAAGTGCTGTCACAGCAAAATCCCCCAAAAAATTTAAAATATGACCCATTTTTCCACTTTTGACAATTGTGAAAAACCCAAAGCTATTAAAACAACATTTTTTAGAAAAGGACCTTATAATTGCTCATTTTTAAAGCAGCATGACCCCAAAAAAATTTTAAAAAAGACTCTCAGCCACTGTTAAAAATTGTGAGGGGAAAATGCCACTTAAAAGCCCATTTTTGTTCCAAAAACCCCATAAAATATTGCTGGGTATCTCACACAACATGACCCCAAAAAATTTAAATTTGACTTCTCACCCTGTTAAAAAATTGTGAGGGAAAATGACCCCCAAAACCTTTTACAATGCGAAAAAATTTGAAGATGAAGTTAGTAAATGGAATTGGGTTTTTTCATGAAACCTTGGTGTCTTTTACAGTCACCCACAGCAAAAACCAGCAAAAGAAATTTTGGGAAATGAAATAAAAATTTCAGAAAAATGATCATTTTAAAAAAAAAGTTTTTTTTAAAAAGCCATTTCGTTTGGGGGAGGAATGTGAAGTAGACCAGCAACTAATTGGTGACCTCGGCAATTGGGGCCACAACATCTCAGAGACCATGCCCCAATTTTTCTTGATAAAGTCAAACGATCCACATTTTCTGTGGGAAAACCGGATGCGTTTGTTGTAATACTCCTCCGACTGTGCCCGAAGGTCCCCTCAGTATGACTGGCTGCTGGGTAGGACAACACCTCATGGCGTGGGGAGCCACTCGGGCCCCTTCGTCCATTTTGGATACCCAAAGTCTTTTGGGTCCGGAAAACATACAAAAACATGGGGTTTGAGACGCAAATATCTGCACCATGACTTAAGACGGTTCTCTGGGGTGTTTTTATGTGTGGCCTGCATTGCTGCGTTGGTGAGGTGGGAAATAAAGATTGCCGAGGCCCCATTAGGGGTTCGCACCTTGCCTGGCGCTGCTGCCGCTACGGCTACTTTGGGATTCTACTGCGTCCTCGCTGGGTTGTTCCACCGGACATTTTAAAAAGTGAAGCAAAAAGCAAAAAGATGTCTCCATTGATCAATCAGCAAGGTCTCCCTTTCCCGTATTTTCTCTTTTTGGGGGTGGAAGGGAAAATCTTGATTTTTTTTTGTAAACCCACCCGGGGGGTGGCCACCCAGTAAACTGTTGTTCATTTTGATGGCCTTTTAAAGCGAGGAATGGTTTGGAGGAAATGGGCTCCAAAACACTCAGGGAGAGATGGAGCCTTGATTTCCCCAACCCCTGGGTCGAGGGCACTTCAAACTCACTTCCCCCATCTTCCTCATCTTCCTCCTCCCCTCAAATTCCGCGCCAACCTCTTTCCAAAGGGAGGGACGTCGGTAACATCGGTGTCTAGGGAAAACTCCCCTCCTCCTCCTCCCCGCCT
>JAODAL010082926.1:0-11420 GCA_025379985.1 Phyllomedusa bahiana
ATTTAAAACCATTTGCCCCATTATCCAACATGTAGGCTCAGACTGGCCAACGGGAGGGGGGGAAATACCTGGTGGGCCCATGGGCATAATAGGCCACTGAGAATAGCAAATCAGGGCCTTCTTTTCATGAAGAAGGCAGAGAAAGAGAGGCAGGAAAGCAAAAAAGGGTTTTGGGGCATGTGCATTATGTCCTTATCTGAGAATGGGCCCCAGGAATCATCTCCATGGTTGAGCCCCAGGAATCAGCTCCACTGGTGGGCCCCAAAAATCAGCTCCACTGGTGGCCTGAACAACCAGCTCCACTGGTGTTCCCCAAGAATCAACTCCACTGCTGGGTCCAAAAGATCAACTCCACTGGTGGGCCCAATAAACAACTCCACTGGAGGGCCCCCCAAGAATCAGCTCCATGTTGGGCCCCAAAAATCCCCCCCTGGTGACCCCCAAGAATAAACCACACTGGGGGGCCCCAAAGTTCAACCCCACTGGGGCCCCCAAAAGAATCAATTTCGCTCGTGGCCCCAAAATCGCCCATTTTGGGGGCCCCAAGAATCAGCCCACGTTGGGCCCCAAGAATAACCCCCACTGCTGGGCCAAAAGATAAAATCCAGGGGGGCCCCAAAGTTTTAGCTCCACTTTTGGGGCCCCCAAAAGAATAAACCCCACTGGTGGGCCCAAGAATCACCCCCACTGGTGGGCCCCAGCATCAACTCCACTGGTGGACTCCAAGAATCAACTTCATTGGTGGCCCCAAAGAGCAACTTCATTGGTGGGCGCCAAGAATCAACTAAACTGGTGGGCCCCAAACATCAACTCCACTAGTGGGCCCCATAGATCAACTTCACTGGTGGGCCCCAAGAATCAGTTCCACTGGTGGGCCCCAAGAATCAGCTGCATTGGTGGTTCCCAAGTATCAACTCCACTGGTGTGCCCCAAGTTTCAGTCCCGGGTGGGCGCCAAGAATAAACTTCCTAGGGCCCCAAAGATCAACCCCACTGGGGGGCCCCGGGAAATCATCTTCACTGGGGGGCCCCCCAAGAATCAGCTCCATGGGGGGGGCCCTAAAAACAACTTCACTACTGACCCCCAAAAGAAACTCAATGGGGGTGTACGCCCAGGGGGACAAGGCATAATCCATAGTTCTCTATAAGAGCTATGGATTAACGTAATTATGATATGCATTTCCCTGCGTATCAAGCGCAGTACGCCGCGAAATACGTGGCGAAATGCTCCCCAAAAAAAGCCGTGTGAACATCCCCTTAAAAACATTTACTTTTGTTGTCTTATTCTAAGAGCCATAACTTTTCTTTATTTTTTTATCAATGTACCCGTAGCTCAATGTATCAATAATAGTCCTCCAACATCATAAAGTAAATCTGTTAAAACAACTAAAGTTTATTTGAAATGCATTAACCCCTTCACGACCCTGGGCGTATGAGTAGGTCCCAGGGCCGCAAAGGGGGCTTTGCGGGATATGCTCCGCGCCCCCTGCACAGCCGCCGGGTGTTAGCGGCAAATCGCCGCTAAACCCCAGTAACAGCGCCGGGGGTGGCTCTCCCCGGGGGCCGTTTTCCCATCGACACCGCGGAAAAGAGGGCCGCGGCGTCTAAATTTGAATGCCGATGGGTGCCGCGCCCGATGGGTACGGTCATGGGCCCCGCGCAGTATGGACGACCGGGCATGGTGGTGGGGACCTTGGGAAGGCTCCCTCACTTCCCTTTTTCGTTTCCCCCCACTTCCTCCGCAGACAGGAAGGGGGGGAAACCGCCATCTTTTACCCCTAAGCATTGCCTTCCCTATGCAATGCATTAGGTTGTTTTAACAATTGCGCCCCCTATGGTAAAGCCCCAAAAGGGGGGATAAATGTTACAGTAAAAAAAAAAAAAAATAATAAATTTTTAAAGTAAAAAAAAAAAGTTTTTAAAAAGTTAAAATCCCCCCCGTTTTCCCCCCATTTTACAAATAAAATCATTAAAATAATAAAAAAGTTACACATATTTGGGATCGCCCCGTCCGAAAAAATCTGATTATAAAAATATAACTCACTTATCCGTACACTGAAACACCGTGAAGAAAAAAATTTTCCCAAAAACCAAAATTGGTTTTTGGTAATTTACGTCACTCAAAAAAAGGAAAAAAAATGATCAAAAAAGTCGCATGATTCCAAACTACTAGCGATAAAAAGTACACTCCAGCCCACAAAAAATGCCCCCCATGACGTTAGGTTTAAAAAAAAAAAAATACAAAAAAGTTATTGGTCTCAGAAAATGTCATCGCTGCACAAATGTCAAAAATAGAAAAAGTTTGGAAATTTTTTTTCGGTACCAAAAACATAACGGAAACCCACATTTTGGTGTTGCGGATATAACAACCTTAGAATAAGGTACACATTATATTTCCCAAGATTGAACGCCGTACAAGCAAATCCCCCAGAAACATGGCGAAAATACTTTTTTTTTTCAAAATTTTGTCCCACGGGATTTTTTTGCGGTTTCCCCAGTATTTTCTATAGTATGTGAATAACACCATTAGAAATAAACTTGCCCCGCAAATAAAACCCCTCATGTGTCATGTAGTTTGGGAAAAATAAAAAAGTTTAGGGGCTTTCAGAAGGCGAGGAGGGAAAAAGAAGTTCAAAAAAAAAAAAAAAAAAAGGGGTCCTGAAGGGGTTAAAAACTTTGGCTTTCCCCTTTGGTGTGTTTTTTTGGCTTCCTCCCTGTGATTTTGTTTTTGTAGGCTTCCACCCTGTGATGTGTTTTGTAGGCTTCCCCCCGGATGGGTTTTTGTGGGTTTTCCACCCTGTGAAGTGTTTTGTAGGCTTCCACCCCGTGATGTGTTTTGTAGGCTTCCACCCGTGAGTTTTTTTTGTGGGCTTCCCCCCCTGATCTTTTTGTGGGCCTTCCCCCCTGGATGTTTTTGTGGGCTTCCCCCCTGTGATGTTTTTGTGGGGCTTCCCCCTGTGATGTGTTTTGTAGTTCCACCCGTGAAGGTTTTGGGGCTTCCACCCCGGGATGTGTTTTGTGGCTTCCCCCCTGTGATTGTTTAGTGGCTTCCACCCGTAAAATGTGTTTTGTAGGCTCCACCCCGTGATGTTTTTTGTAGCTTCCCCCGGGGATGTTTTTTGTAGGTTCCCCCGGATGTTTTTTTTGTGGCTTCCCCCCGTGATGTTTTTGTGGGGCTTCCACCCTGTGATGTGTTTTGTAGGCTTCCACCCTGTTATGTGTTTTGTAGGCTTCCCCCCTGTGATGTGTTTTGTAGGCTTCCACCCTGTGAAGTGTTTTGTAGGCTTCCACCCCGTGATGTATTTTGTAGGCTTCCACCCTGTGATGTGTTTTGTAGGCTTCCCCCCCCTGTGATGTGTTTTGTAGGCTTCCCCCCTGTGATGTGTTTTGTAGGCTTCCACCCTGTGATGTGTTTTGTAGGCTTCCACCCTGTGATGTGTTTAGTAGGCTTCCACCCCGTGATGTGTTTTGTAGGCTTCCACCCTGTGATGTGTTTTGTAGGCTTCCACCCCGTGATGTGTTTTGTATTCTTCCACCCCGGGATTGTTTGTGGCTTCCCACCCGTAATGTTTTTGTAGGCTTCCACCCTGTTATGTGTTTTGTGTTTCCCCCCCCTGTGATGGTTTTGTGGGCTTCCACCCTGTAATTTTTGTAGGTTCCCCCCCGTAAATGTTTTTTGTAGGTTCCCCCGTGATGTTTTTTTTGAGGCCCCCACCCTGTGATGTGTTTTGTAGGCTTCCCCCCTGTGATGTGTTTTGTAGGCTTCCACCCTGTGATGTGTTTTGTAGGCTTCCACCCTGTGATGTGTTTTGTGCACGTAAGTGCCACACAGGCCCAAAATGCGTATCAAAGCCATATGTTTTTTAATACGATTCAGATTTACCTTGTGGTGCTGGAATATTATTTATACATCAAGCTGTTTGTCTCACCCGAGGTCCGGCAGGATCTCCGTGCACTCACCGGCTTTCCTTTTTGGAACATTTTCTGGGACTGGTGATACAAAGACTTTTCTACCTCAATAATGTGTACATGTATACATGTATTTTTAATACTTTTTAAAAAGGAGACAACTTTTTTTTTGGGGGGGGGAATGGTTTAAACTGTCTAACTTCTTTATCTGCACTTTTTTAACGAATTATATTTATTTCATTTTATGTTTTTTTTGTTTGTTTGTTGTTTTTTTTTTATACACATTTTGGTATACACAGTAAAAATATTTTAGCCTGTCAGTGTTTAGCCTGTATCAAACATGTAGCCAGGGGGATTTTTTAGAATCGTGACTGCCATAACAACCCATTGGTGTTCCACAGTTACAATTATAGCTTTCTAATGGGTGACAGAGGGAGCCTTCTTTCTGTCAAACCTCTGTCATAGTCAGAAGTGTGACATCTAAGAGGTAAAATGGCAAAATCATGTACATCATTTTACATTAAAGTGTTAAAGGGCACCTACCAGCTACTGTATGCTGCCCGAACCATGGGCAGGATGAAATAGCTGCAGGTTACCCGATCCTAACCATGTTTTTTTTAAAAACCCCAAATGCTTGGGCGTTCCCAGGAAAAATCACCCATGAAGTTGTGCGGGTTGCGGGGAGATTGAGTCCATTGCGGCTTTCCCCCCGCCCCCTCAGCTTGACTGACAGTTCCCTCCCTATAGACAAACATTGGATGGAGCTTTCAAGCTGGGGGGAGCCAGGAGAAGCCGCACATCGGACCGGGCACAGCAGCTTCTCCCCGCACCCAGAAAAATTTCAGGGGGTTTTTTTTACCTGTGACCTGCGCATTTAGGTAAAACATCAAGGTTAGGATCGGGTAACCCGCGCCTATTTCATGCGCCTGTTCTGCAGCATAAAGTACTGACAGGGCCCCTCAAATCACATTTAATTGTGGTAGACAATCCCGTTGGAACAAGAGTCTGATATATTCATCAGATGTGAGTCTCCTGTCTTCCTCCGCTGTTTAAATTTTTTCTCTTCATGTACAGTAATAGGGAGAAAGCCAACAATTAACAACAAGGGTCACATCTCATGACTACATTGAACTCCTGCCTCATATCATCCTTTAGCCACAATGTTCCCAACCCTGCTGTTCCTGGCTTAACAACATATTTAGCCCTACTTCTTTCAGGTATAGGCGGGTTCTACACTTTAGGTCCCACTTCCTGTTTAGGTTTAGGTGGGTTTTAAACTTTTAGGCTCCCCTTCCCCTGTTCAAGCTGTAGGTATTCAAAAGCTTCAGGCTCTTACTTCCTGTTTAGACTGTGGATGGTTCTACAGCTTCAGGCTCCCCCTTCCTTTTAGGGTATAGGGTTCTATACTTCAGGCTCCCACTTTCCCTTTTAGGGTGTGGTATTCTAAAGCTTCAGGCTCCTACTTCCTGTTTAGACTGTGGGCAGTTCTACAGCTTCAGGCTCCCACTTCCTGTTCAAGCTATAGGCAGTTCTACAGCCACCTGCTCCCACTTCATGTTCAGGCAGTGAGCGGTTCTACAGCTTAAGGCTCCCACTTTCTGTTCAAGCTATAGGCAGTTCTACAGCTACTAGCTCCCCCCCTTTAAGTTCAGCTTTGGGCGGTTCACAGCTTCAGACTCACACCTCCTGCTTAGACTGTGAGTGGTTCTACAGTATTGACTAGCGTTTCAGCTGTGCTAGACCTAACTCAACCTGTTTGAGGGATATTGGTAATGGAGGAGTCTAAACAGCAGGACAGAAGGCTACAAAACTCTGAAGGGTTAAAGTTTGTCAATAAGAAAAAAAAAACAGTTCCTGTGCTGCTGATAAGTTGCAGCAGAGAGTGACATCATCATCCCGGCCACTACTAGAGCAGAGAAGAGGCCAATAATCCATTTAAACTTGTGTACACAGGATAAAAAAGGTTCTAGCTCAGAAGAAAAGTAAAATCAGAACAGCAATGTATTTGGTAAGATTCTTTATTTACCTTTATTACGTGTTTAAAGCTAATCAATGAAATGGGAATAACCTTTTAAAGCTTTAACTATTGGTTCAATAAAACTACTGCAAATTCAAACATAAAAGACACATTGCTAAAATCAGCTTATCTGTGGCTATTTCATATGGACCTTACGTAGAACAGGATAATTCTGGTGGCAGATTCCCTTTAGGCAAATTAACAAAAATCTTTATATATTATCTACGTAAAGAAAATCATAGAATGAGCCCTTGTGTAATTATTTTCTCTTCTTTTAAAGCCTCACAAAAGAACTCTTGACAGAGAACTTTTCCCATCTGGCTGCAGTCGCTCTTCAGGCTCCCACTACCTGTTCAGGTTGTGGGCAGGTCTACAGCAGGGACTGACATTTTAGCACTGCTGGCTCCTATTCTAGCTGTGCCTGTTAGAGGAACATTACTGATAGGGGGTTGTGTAAAACTTTGACATTGTCCAAGTAGGATGTGTGGCTATGAACGTGAGCTGGTAGGCATATTTGTAGGAAGGAAGTTCCCGTGAAGAGAAAAAACTTACATACGCTGTTAGATGTGTTAAATGTGCTCTGCAGACCTGACAGGATGGTACGAGGCTGAACCCTAGTCAGTAACTCTAAGGATATGTCCACACCACAAATGAGAAAAATACTCTTTGGGGTTCTGAAATTTTCAAATTACTTGTCAAGAGGGGTTTGGCTATGAATGGGGTTGGGGAAGCTGTATATGCAGGGAAAGGGAACATTATGAGAGAGGAAAAACTTAAAAATGCTTGGGAAATCTGTTAGATGTGTTAAATGTGCTCTGCAGACCTGACAGGATGGTACAAGGTGTCATCCTGGTTAGTTATTCTAAGGGGTTGTTCACACAGCGTTTTTGGTTTCAATTATGGATCTGTTTTGGATCCAAAAATCCATCCAAAAACACGGTGATCGGGTCCTAACAGTGCAACACGTAACAACATGCAGCGTTGGTTTGGATGCGTGTTGGATACAGCGGATCGCACCCAATTTATTATATGCTCCTCTGCTCTTCAGGACCAAAAAAAATTTATAGTCAAATTCTTGGAAAGGATCCGAAAAGACCAATGAACCACATCGGAGATCCATTGTGAACCTGATGCTGTTTCAAAATAAAAGCAATGAAAATCACACTGCACATTGTTAGATACTGTTTGGGGGCCAATGACTGATCCAAAACTACTAAAAACGTTTTTTACACGGACCAACACACCGTGTAACTACCCTAAGATATATCCACAGGAAAAAATTTAAAATACTCTTTGGATTCTGAAATTTCAAAAACACATTGTCCGAGATATTTTTTACCCTGTTTCAATGTGGATTTAAGGCTGTTTTTTTTTTTCCACTGGATTTACAGTCAGAAAACTAGTCCCATCCATCTCTATGGGGTTTTGGACGTGGAAATGACATAGACATTTGGGACATGTTTTTTCACTCAAAAATAGCGGATTAATGAACATATTCAAAGGTTTTTGCTAAACTACTGTTTTAAAATCTGACCTCAAGAAAAACAGTGGTGGGGACAGCAATCCAAATCAATGTAAAAATCTGACTAAATCCAACCCTAAGGATGCATTCACACAGTAATGACAAAATACCGGTTGGCTTATCTGATCAGTATTTTGTTGGTTTTTTTGCACGTAAAGCAGGACGGCTATTGTCCGCATTTTGCGGATTCAGCCTTCCTCCTTCACATTGATATGTTCATGTTCCGCCCGAAAACTGGACGGAAGAATGAACATGTTCTAAGTTTTTTGTTAAGTCTATGTAAAAGTTTAACAGTCGGTTTACAGATGGTTTAAAATTCTTGAAAAAACGTCTGTAAAACTGACTGAAACCAATGCCGTGGGGATGGGCCCTAACAGTTTTTTTTTTTTTAATAGATAAGATTAGAGAGTATGAAGCTCCCTCCAGTGGCTATGACACAGAAGAGACTGACAACACCATACCGGCCACTGCTAGAGCAGAGAGAGGGGGTTAGTAACTAGAGAAGCTTTGAACATAAGAAGGAGATAAGAACTGCTCTAACTCTGAAATGAAGCACGATTAAAATAAAGCAATGTATTTGCCTACATGTTTAAAGCTAATCAATGGAATGGAAATACCCCCTTTAAACATGGAAGTTTCCAGTCAGATCTACTTCTCTTTGTGAGCAGCAATGAATATCAGAGCCTTATAGTCAGTTATGTCCGTCACAGACGTTCTCTTCTTAACTATACAGTTATCAATGACAAAGCCTTCTCCAACCAGAGCTTTCCTGGCAAAATCCACGTCATAACTGAAAGCATGAAATGTGTCTTCCCCGACTGTATAATATGTCATTTCTAAATCCCCAATTAACATCAGGTGTCCTCCAGGTTTCAGCAACTTTGAGAACTTCCTGAGATATCTGATGTAATCTTCTTGATTCTTGCTGATAGTATCTAGGAGCCAAGCACTGATGATACAATCTGCTGGAGGTAAGACCATGGGATCCATCATATTTTCTTTCTTGAGGTTGCATTTCACAATATGTTGAACCGCTGATCTCACTTTTCCTTCTGTGTCCTGTAACTGGTCACTGAAAGAAAGAAGAGAAATGAAGAACATGATCGTCCCTCAGTCAATGTATAGAGCTTGCTTACATCAAATGCCACACAAGCACATTTCACTAACCCCCTGAATATAGAGCAACAGACTCTGGCTTCACCTTTTTCTATTTTCTTCAGCTCTGGATATGATTTACGATTTAAGATTGTCTTTAATGTACCAAGGAACTATCACCGGAAATATATATTTCTTTGGTCAAATGGGACATTTTAGACATCCTAGCACTTAAAGAAGTATTCTCACCATGCTGTTTACAGAGCCTGATCTTCACAGCCAACTTCAGGTTCCCACTTCCTGTTCATACTGTGGGTGGTCTGACAGTTTCAGGCTCTCACTTCCTGGTCAGGCTGTCGGTGGTCCTACAACTTCAGGCTCTTTCTTCCTGTTCAGACTGTGGGTGGTCCTACAGCTTTAGGCTCCCACTTCCTGTTCAGACACTGGGTGGTCCTACAGCTCTAGCCTCCCACTTCCTGTTCAGACTGTGGGTGCTCCTACAGCTTAAGGCTCCCAATTCCTGGTCAGACTGTGGGTGGTTCTACAGTTTCAGGCTCCCACTTCCTGTTCAGATGGTGGGTGGTGTTCCAACTTCAGGCTCCAACTTCCTGTTTAGACTGTGGGTGGTTCTACAGCATTTACTAGCTTTGCGGCTGTGGTATATCCAGCTCAACCTGTTTGACGGACATTTGTGATAGAGGGGGTCGACACAGTGGTGCAGAAGGATACACAGCTCTTAAGGGTTAAACTATGTCAGTAAAAAACAAAAGTAAGCTTTTTTTTTTTACCTATAAGACAATTCAGGGAGTGAAGTCACAATCCCAGTTAGTGCTAGAACAGAGACAGGTGGACAGTAATCTAGGGAAGCTTGTATACATAAGCAGGAGATAGGCGGAAATCAAAATGTTGCTCCTACACCTCATAGTAAGAAAATCAGGCATCGCAAATGATTCAAATGATGTGGTCTTAGAGGGTCGGGTATGAAAACTGTCTAGGTCTAAGATTGGTTGTTTTGAGCTCTGATTGGTTGCTATTGACTCTGATTGGTAGCTATGAGCTCTGATTGGTTTCTATGGGCTCTGGTTGCTATTAGCTTTGATTGGTCACCATGGGTTCTGATTGGTCGCTATGGGCTCTGAATGGTCGCTATTGGCTCTGATTGGTCGCTATGGGCTCTGACTGGTATCTTTGGCAACAAAGAAAGTCTTAGACCAAGACAGATTTCATATATGTGGCAATGGACAAATACTGGTTGAAAAATCCGAACTGGTATTTGCTCTGTTTCTGGCATGCAGAGGGACGGCTTTTCTCCACGGTTTGTGGATTCGCCCTCAAATTTCACCCCCAGTTATTTTTCCCCCCAAAAAACTGGCAAAGAATAAACAGTTTTATGTTTTGTTACCAGGCAGGTAAAAGACCTCCGGGGAAAATCTGGCATGGACTGCTGCACGGTTTTTTCCATTAAGGTCCGTGTTAAATTTTTACAGACTTTTACAGTGGCTTTAGGCCCAAAAACCCGTCTTAAACCGGGCGAAACCTGACTGTCGGGACATGCCCTTAGACTAGAGCCAGAAGCCGGGCAAATGCACAGCAGGAGATACCAGCACAAATCCAATGTGCAGACTGGCCCAGTCCTACTCACCCTGACCAGGTGACAGCACTGACAGTGTGTAGTACAGAGCAAACTTAAGTCTTGGCCCCCAAATGAAAAAAAAGTGGAATTAGGCCCCCAGGCCCCAGTGTTATTATAATACGGTGTCTTCCAAATTTGGGGCAAAAGAGTTTTTGGGCCCCCTCAGCGCAGGGCGGGTAGCGACTGCTACCCGAACCCCTATAGCTACGCCCGGGTGTAGTAGTTTTTCAATTGCCGTTACCCCGGGGGTTTAACTCATCTATCATTGTCAGGGAGTTTTAGACAAAGAGGTCTGCACAGCTCATCACCATTCAGCAATGTGTATCACCAGGCAAGCTGGTAGTGTATACAGAGGACATCCTCACTTATTACAGACAAAAAACTCCTTTTTTTTTAGAGGGTACTGAGTATTTTGATGGGGACTTTCGAGAGTACTACTCCTTCCAACTAGTTATACAAAAACTAAAATCACAGACTTTTTTTATCCAAAAAACAGGACCCTTTAAAATCTTAAACTTTAAAAAAACAAAAAAGCAAAAATAAGAAATTATTTTTCAACACTCAAGAAAAAACAAACGGAAACTTGGGGGGCATGAGGGGGATCATAATTTTTTTGCTCTTATCGTTAGCTATCAGGGGTGTTTGGACCCTCCAGTTCAACATAGGGCCCCATGTTGAAAACTTTTTAAGCTAAAAAACCCCATTGTTTCCCATAGCAACCAATAAGAGCCCCTCTCATTTTTTCCCAAACATTATAAGAAATTAAAGGGGGGCCTCTGATTTGGTTGCATGGCAACAAAGGAGTATTTGACCCATTTTGTTTTCATCTTGTGGCCCAAGAAAGACATAAAATGGCATAATATTAAGTCCAAATTGAAGATTTTGAAATTTTTGCATTCATTTAAAATTCCCATTTTCCCTTTTTCTCCCCTTGTCTTAAAATTTCCCATTAAAACCCCAAAACCTGCAAATCTTCAGTAAATGGTCTTTTCTGGAGAAATGTGCGCCACTGGGGGATCTTTCTGCTGTTTTTTTAAAGGGGGAACTGTGTGAATTTATGCGCTGACGATCCGCCCTGTTTCCCCCCTTAAGGCTTGTAGTGGGACTTGTGGGGACAAACACCCTCTGAAAGCAAACAGAAAACAAGAATTTCTGATCCCCCCCGTCACACCTCACAGGTTTTCCGATTTTTTATTTCTGATCTGTTGTAAATAACTTCTCTACTTATTTCATTTTGCATTTTTT
>JAODAL010082927.1:0-11419 GCA_025379985.1 Phyllomedusa bahiana
TAAAAACCCGAAACAAGCTGGGTAACCCCCTGGATAAAATTGTACTCCAAAATGGGCAGGAAAAATTGACTTGTACGTGCCGTTTAAAAACTCTGTGTTTTTTAAACTGAATATAAAAGCACAAACAGGTTTAAATTTAAACCATTCGGATATGAATTATGCTACAGAATTTCTTCTGTGGGGGTTTGAAAAACAAAGTTTCTTTTACTGAGTACAACTCCCAGAAAAATACTTAGTTAACCCCTTTGGGATGTAAATTGCGCAAAAGAATTGAGCAGCCAAAAACTACCAGCTTTGTAGCGTGTTACAATGGCGTGTATTTTACGCTACACAACAAGAGGAAAACTTGTAATTAAGCTTCGCTTGTGAATTATGCTACAGAAAAAATGTCTTTTTTTCCGGTGAAATAAACGGTTTCTTTTAGTCACCACAGCAGCAGAACAACGATTAATTAACCCCTGGATGTAAATTGCGCAAAAGAATTGAGCAACCAAAAACTACAAGCTTTGTAGCATGTTACAATGGCGTGTGTTTTACGCTACACAACAAGAGGAAAACTTGTAATTAACCTTCGCATGTGAATTATGCTACAGAAAAAAAAATATTTTTTGCCGGTCAAAAAGACGGTTTATTTTAGTCACCACAACAGCAGAACAGCGCTTAATTAACCCCTGGATGTAAATTGCGCAAAAGAATTGAGCAGCCAAAAACTACCAGCTTTGTAGCGTGTAACAATGGCGTGTATTTTACGCTACACAACAAGAGGAAACTGAAATTTAAACCTTCGCTTGTGAATTATGCTACAGGAAAAATTTATTTTTTGGCAGTGAAATAAGCGGTTTCTTTTAGTCACCATAGCAGCAGAACAACGCTTAATTAACCTCTGGATTTAAATTGCACAAAAGAATTGAGAAACCAAAAACTATGAGCTATGTAGCGTGTTACAATGGCGTGTATTTTACGCTACACAACAAGAGGAAAACTTGTAATTAACCTTCACTTGTGAATTATGCTACAGGAAAAATGTATTTTTTGGCGGTGAAATAAATGGTTTCTTTTAGTCACCACAGCAGCAGAACAACGCTTAATTAAGCAACAATCCAAGCAAAAGTCAGCTCACCTGGTCAGTGGAGTAATGATGCAGCAGGCAAACACACGGATCAAGGGGAAGTCACCTCCTTGGACAGGTAAGAGCAAACAAATAGAAGTATCCAGCGTAACACCTTAGCTTCTGTTAAAAATAGAGACTTTATTTGTAACAAAAACATTAAAAGAGATTCCAAAGGAATACATGTGAAACCGTAACATGGCCGACGCATTTCGGAGCCATGCTCCTTATTCTGGATGTTGGACCATACAGACTAAAACATTTAATAGTCTTATTTCCAACCCCATGACCGGGTCACCTGATCGCATCACATGATACAATCAAACAACAAAAAAAAAAAAAAAAAGGGGGGAATAAGACAAAAAATAAAAAATATACGCAACAAATAGTAACAAACGTAATTACGGAATTAGCATGTAACGACAAATTCAATATTGACACATCAAGTCGTGGCATTTATTCAAACCCTTGGGGTATCTCGTATCCAACTTGAAGATCCACCACGCTTCACGTGCTTGCAATTTTTTCACGTGATCACCGCCTCTAGTAGGTTTACTGACTCGCTCTCTACCCTGAAATTTAAAATGTGGTTGTCCCAATTGCATGTCCTGAAAATGTTTAGAAGCCATGGAGACCCCCACGGCTGCCGATTTCCTAGCATCTGAAATATGCCTACGAATTTTTTTTTTCAAGGTACAAGACGTACCCCACATACTGTTCTGACTTTTACACTGTGATAAGATATACAACAAAAGTGTGTTACAGTTAAGTAGGATGTCATATCAAAGGTGGCATTAGCCGATATCGAACAAAATTGTTGAGAAATGGTAACATGATTGCACGTAATGCAACGAGTGTGACCACATTTATGCATCCCAACGTGTGAAAGCCAACAAGGTTTCTGATTAACACTAGGAAAAATAAAGAGACTAGGCGATAGCATCGATCTGAGCGTGCACCCCCTTCCTTGATATAAACTTCCCATACATTTATTGATTTTCTGGTTATGTGTACAGAATTTTTGTTAAGTCATAACTATTTTTCCTTCAATGGCGAATATTTCTTACAGATTTGTGGTGCCTCCATGGGGGCCAAATTCTCCCCTTCGTTGGCGAACATTTTTATGTCCGCCTGGGAGGAGAGGTTTTTGCTGTCATCCTCTTGCCCCTTCTCCCCCCACATCAGGTGGTTCGGGCGGTATATCGACGATCTGCTACTGGTGTGTGTGTGGGGGGGGGGGAACAGAAACAGTATGTGGGGTGTACGCCTTGTACCTTGAAAACAAGAATTCGTAGGCATATTTCAGATGCTAGGAAATCGGCAGCCGTGGGAGTCTCCATGGCTTCTAAACATTTTCAGGACATGCATATGGGTGACACCACATATTTTAAATTTCAGGGTATAGAGCGAGTCAGTAAACCTACTAGAGGCGGTGATCACGTGAAAAAATTGCAAGCACGTGAAGCGTGGTGGATCTTCAAGTTGGATACGAGATACCCCAAGGGTTTGAATAAACACCACGACTTGATGTGTCAATATTGAATTTGTCGTTACATGTCTAATCGTAATTACGTTTGTTACTATTTGTTGCATATATTTTTTATTTCTGTCTTATTCCTCCCCTTTTTTTTTTTTTTTGTTGCTGTTTGATTGTATCATGTGATGCGATCAGGTGACCGGGTCATGGGGTCGGAAATAAGACTATTTAAATGTTTTAGTCTGTGGGTGCCAACATGCCATGAAAAAGGAGCTACGGGCCCGAAACGCTTTGGGCCATGTTACGGTTTCAATGTATTCATTTGGAATCTTTTAATGTTTTTGTTACAATAAAGCTCTGCTACTTTTAACAGAAGCTAAGGTGTTACGCTGGATTCTTCTATTCGTTAACGCTTAATTAACCCCCGGATGTAAATTGCACAAAAGAATTAAGCAGCCAAAAACTACCAGCTTTGTAGCGTGTTACAATGGCGTGTATTTTACACTACACAACAAGTGGAAAACTTGTAATTAACCTTCGCTTGTGAATTATGCTACAGGAAAAATTAATTTTTTGGCAGTGAAATAAACGGTTTCTTTCAGTCACCACAGCAGCAGAACAACGCTTAATTTACCTCTGGATGTAAATTGCGCAAAAGAATTGCGAGACCAAAAAATATAAGCTTTGTAGAGTGTTACAATGGCGTGTATTTTACGCTACACAACAAGAGGAAAACTTGTAATTAACCTTCGCTTGTGAATTATGCTACAGGAAAAATTTATTTTTTGGCGGTGAAATAAACGTTTTTTTTTAGTCACCACAACAGCAGAACAACGCTTAATTAACCCCTGGATGTAAATTGCGGAAAAGAATTGAGCAGCCAAAAATGAAGTGGTATTTGTATTGTAAAAACGCTGTTTCTTTAAAAAGAATACAAAAAGGAACAGGCTTAGATCACCCCTTTGGGTATTCAATGTGCTGTGAGCAGATGGCAATAAAATGTATATGCAGCTGCAGTGGACGCACACTGGACTTCAGATCCAATACCCCACAAAATCAGAAATAGAATGTTAAGAGAAGCAGTCTCTGAGACAAGCTGAGACACCCCCTAAAAATCGCTGTATAAAAATTTAGTTCTTTAGTATCAGCTTTTTATAAACAGCCACGGCAGCACCTTCCCCAATCAGTACAGTGAGAGCGGTATGAGCTCCCGCGTGGCCCGGACTTATATAGGCGGTGAGTACAGAATCCCCCCCGGTCTTTTTTGGCTTCATCTCTGCACATGTATGCAGGCTATGCCCTTTTTCCTCCCAGAGTTTTTGCCCCATGTAAGCCAAATGGTGCGCCATTTTTATCAATCTAAAGCAGACTTCGTTCATGCAAAGTCCCCAAAAAGTTCGACTTTATTCCAAAACCGAATTTTTCTGAAATTTAAACGAATTCCACTTTGTTAGAATCATTTGCCCATCTCTAATTATCATCAGTACACATTTAAGTATGTGTTTTTCATTTTGGGGAAAGCCCTTTTTGTTAAAAGACCCCTTTGTCTTACAATTTCGACTTTTTAGCCCCGCAGGTGTTTTTCATAGGTGCAAAAAAATCCCTTTTTTATTATCGGACACAATTTAAAAAGGGTTTTTTTCCCTTTTGGCAAGGCCATTTTTTTTGAAAGGACCCATTTTGTATAATTCCCATACGAAATTTTGTTAGAAATTTGCTGTTTTTTTTTTATAGATGAAAAAAACCACCTATTATTTCAGTACACAATTTAGTTAGTGCTTTTACTTTGGGCACCCCTTTTTTTGTTAAAAGACCCACTTTGTATTACAATGGATCCCGAACTTGTCTAGTCCCCTCAGGTTATTTTCATATTTGCAAAAACCACATTTTATTATCGACACAATTTAAATGGGTTTTTTTTTCACTTTTGCGCAGGCCATTTTTGTTGAAAGCCCCTTCTTGTACTTATATTACCACACAAAAATTTGCTGAATTTGCTGTTGTATTTCATAGGTGCAAAAACCACTATTTTTCAGAAACCCCCAAATTTAATTAGTTTTTTTCACTTTGGCTCAGCCCAGTTTTGTTCCAAAGCCCCAAATTTTGTATTTTACAGTAGGATACGAACTTTTTAGTACCTCAGGTGTATTTCTAGGTGCAAAAACCACATTTTATTATCCGTATACTTTTAAAATGGGGGGTTTTTTTTCTTTGGTGGGCCCAGTTTTGTTATAAGCATTTGTACTTAAAATTTGAATACAGAAATTTTGTTTTAAATGTTGGTGTATTTATTGGGCAAAAACCCCGTTTTTTCTGTGTAACTTTTAAAAGCTGTATTGCACGTGGCGCGGTCTAGTTTTTTTCATTCCCCAGTTTACGAAAATTTCCGTGTAACTTTGAATATTTTATTGCGCTCGTTGAATTCAGTTTGGCGAGATAGTGCACTTGTAGAATTTTGTTGAAAACTATCAATTTTTGTCCTACGGGGCAGTTGTAAACCTGAGCTGAAAAGGGAAAACTGTTGATTTTGTCTTACGGTTTTCCCCCAAAAACCACATTTCAAGAATTCGCTAGAAAAATTTCAGTTTCTAATCCTAGTTGGTGTGGGAAAATTAGAAGGATTTAAGAATAGCTGTGTTTGGTTTTTTAAATAAGAGGGGTGTAAAAAAACTCTTCCTACTTTTTAAATTTTTATTTTTTCGAACATGGGGGAAAAATGAGGTGGTAAGTGAGAAAAGAGGGGAGTAGGACATGGAGGTAGAGGTACGAGAAAAGGTGTTCTTCCAGTGTGGGGGGGAAACACGCAACCCAGATATGTCGGTTGCAGGCCCCTTCAGGCCTGTCATCGCTGGGGTGGGGGCCCTGGAATCTCAGTAACAAAACAGCTCGCCAATTGTTTTTTCAGTGGTTATGTAACCTGCCCCCCGCATTTCTTACCCCTCATCCTCCCGTCACGGCCAAAATGTCGTACGCATCTCAGCATCCGCCCAAACATGAACGAAGGCAGAAAAAATGAACTGGAACCCACCATTGGGTAATCCATTTTTCTGAAGACCCTTTGATGACAAAATGGGGTTGGGGTCAGAAAGTATTTTAAAAAAGATAAAAAGGGCCAAAAGAGGTGATTTTGTTGCTTGCGCCCAATTCTGACCATCAGAGGAGGAAAAGGAGCCAGTCAATCGGTAAAAATCCCGGGGGGGCGGCAAGCCTTGCGGCCTGTTGCTTGAACCTGCGCTCCTGGTGCAGAATGTCAGGAGACAAAGTCCCCTATGTTGAGATGATGATGAGATTTTGGGGATCCAACGTGGTCTTTTCAGCAGAATTTGTTGCGAGCGCTTCATCACTGGACGAGGGGGAAAGACGTTGGGGTTTAGGTCAGTACGGGTCCTAAAAAAAAGGGAAGAGGGGGGGGTCGAAAAGAATTTCGCTGAGATGATTCCCCCAGCCACGATCAGGGAAAACCGCTCCTGCTTATCGCCGTCGAAAAGGTCCAGGACCTTAACCCGGGGCCCTTTTTTGAGAAAGCCTTTGATTCACCCAGGATGTATATGCCGCCTTTTGCCGTAAACGCATCAGTAGAGGAAAGAATCTTAGGTGTTTACCCCCCACCAAATGTCTAGTCCATGCAGCGAATGCATGAGTTGAAATGGAGGAACACTTGGCCAAAAAGGCCACCCCGATGGGGTTTCCAACCACTGTACCCCCCTTGTCTCTCCCTCCCCCCCCCCTCCGCCCCACCAAAGCGTTCCTAGCTCCCCATGTCTTTCGAAATGATCGGGATCAGCCTCTGTTTTCGCCGAGTCCCACCAGCCCCACCAGGACCATCCTACTCTTTTCCCCTTCCCCACCAGTTTGTGCCCTGCCCGCCGTACAGCGGGGTCTAGACCACCCTTCTGTCTTCCGGGTTTTGGGAGCAGAAGAAACACTTTAACCCAAACCATCCCAAAGCCAAAAACCTGAATGTCGCATTGCCAGGCTTTTGGCCCGGAAATGTTCCCTTTCCGTTTGGTGGACAAGGGTGGGTTCCGCCACGCTGGCCCCTTGCCTGCCCCAATACCAGAGGCCCAGAGGCATTTTTTTGCCCGAAAAGCCGTTCATGCCCTGGTAAGACAAGTATCTAAAATTTCAAGCGCGTTGTCTGGATTGTGTTGGGAAAAGTCCATCTGACACCGAACTGGACTATTCCCCTGTGACAGTCACTGGGTGAGTGGGTGGATGTCTTGGTGGTGACGGTGACTTCAGGCTTGGCGCCGCTCTTCAAAATCGCAGGAATGGGCAGGGTTTTTTCCCCCAAAGGTCCTCTGGTGACATACGTGCCCAGAGAACAAAGGCCCTGTTTAAATTAAATTTTCTTGGAACGTCCACACACAGGTCAGGAGTGTGGGGGCTTCCGCAAAAGAGGAGACTGGCTGGGTGAAAAAAACCTTGTGCCCGGCAAGGGGGTGTGCGATAACGGTCGAAATTGCTGGCCCCCTTAAAATGGTAGGCTGGAGCAAATCCCTTGCCTGGCACATGTCAAGAACCTTGGTCCCGAAATTTCTAAAGTGCTACCCCCGGTTGGAAAATGCCTGCTGAAAAAAATCGAGGTCCCCAGTTCGCACTTCCCCCATTCGACCCTGCTTCTTCCCTCCTGGCTGCGTTGCGCGTCAGTCGTTCCCCGTCAACCCTCATTGTTGACGAGGCAACACGCTGGATTTTCCCCCCTCCACATGTCCAGCGATCGTGGGAGCAGCGCAGAAACATTATGCGTACAAAGTGAACATGGCCTGACAAACAGCGGGGCGGACCCCGGGTGTTGGCCACCCAGAGTGGAGGCAGGTGAAGAGCTCTGCACCTCCTTGCCAGTTTTGAAGAAGCCACCAAAATGGTCGTGCGACAATGCCCTTTTCAGCATGACCTTGGTTAAACTTAGTTCTGGAAGAAATTTGGACACTTGAAAAAATAGGTTTCCCCAGTCGCGGGGAGGAGGGGCGGACACAGAGGCGGGGGAAAGGAAGGGGCCTTTCTCCCGTTTCGGAACCCCCAAGGCCCGACGTTCACAAATTGTATCGGTCTTCAGTAGCAAGGGTTCGGGGGCCAGGGCTGTGCAAGGCGGGCCTCAGCTCTCAGGGTGCATATCTGAGGAAGTAGGGTGTGTTGAAGCTGTGCGGAAGGGGAAAAGGAGGGGGGGGTATTCCTGGACCGGAGTTACGAGTCCCTGCCTTGGAAGGGTTGGGGCAAATTTGAGGTGGAGGAGGAAGATGGGAAGATCAGTTTTTAGTGCCCCTCGACCCAGGGCTTAGGAAATCAAGGCTCCCTCTCTCACATGATGCTTGGATGTCCATTTCCTCCAACATGATCCTCACTTAAGGCCATAAAATAAACAACAGTTTCTGAGTGGCCACCCTCTTTGGGTGCCCGGTACAAAACAAAAATCACATTTCCCTTTCCCCCACCCAAAAAGAGAGTAAAAATGAGGGAAAAGGAGACCTTGGATTGATCAACTGGAGCTCTGTTAGTTGCTTCGTTCTTTAAGTGTACGGTGGAAAAATGTCAGCGGTGACAGCAGTAGAGTGCCAGCACCCAGCGGGAGCAGCCCGCAGCAGGCAGTGTGGCAGAAGCCTAATGGGTGCCTCTGGAACTTTATTTTTCCCCCCCAACGCATGTAAGCAGGGACAATACAACCCAGAGACCAGCTTAAGATATGGGCACGACTATCTGATCTCAACACCAAGGTTTTTTTTTGTGTTTCCGGGCCAATTGACTTTGGGTGCCAAAAAAGGATGAAATGGCCCAGCTCGCTCGCACGCCATAGAGGGTTGTCCTGCCCCGAGCCATTTTTCTTCGAGGGGGCCTTTAGCACAGTGGGGAGTCATTTCAGACAAACGATTTAGCTTTCCACAGATAATGTGGGTCGTTTGACTTTATCAAGATGAATCAGGCATGGTTTTTCTGATGGGGTTGTGGCCACAAATTCCCAGGTCACCGTTAGTTTCCAGTACTTCATATTCCTCTTCAAAAAGAAAGATCCTCTTGAAAAATGTTTTTTTTAAAATGATCATTTTCACTGCAATTTTTTTTCTCAGTTTCCCAAAGATCATTTTGTGGTTTTGCGGTGTGGGGGATGAAAGACAAAAGGTTTATGACAAAACCCTATTCATTTAATCACTTTATATTTAAAATTTTTTCGCATTGTCTGTGGTTTGGGGTCATGTTGCTGTGAGATACAACTAAATCTGGTCCTTTGGACAAAAGTGGCTTTTAAGTGGCATTTCTCCCCCACAAATTTTTAACAAAACTTGGTTAGGTGTCAATCCAAAATTTTTTTTTGAAAAACGTAAACATAGGTGCACCCTGATAAGGCAATAGCATACATCTAATCCAAATATCAGTGGCACACCTCTTTTAAACCAGTGCAGGGTAATTCAGTAGCAAGTACCTATCACTCCCTGAGATGTTGTAGTCTGAGTGGACTCCTAGTGAGGTAACATGTTAGTGTTAGGGACTCACCTGTACTGGGATCCCCTTGACTCTATTGGGAGGTGAGCTTAAAAATTTTTGATCGAAAACTGCGAACTAAGAATCACAGGTTTTCATATTTCCTTAGCAGTAATGCATTTTCAAAAATTCCTATATACCTTGATGTTTTACTTAGTTTTTAGTGTGCCACTGATATTTGTATTAGATGTATGCTATTGCCTTGCCAGTGTGCACCTATGCTTAAGTTTTTCGAAATATATTTTGGATGTGCACAGCCTAACCAAGTTTTGTAGTCTATTTGAGGAATGGCAACCTCATTGGCTTGCTGCACTTCGCCTACCTCTGTGGCTTCCAACAGACATTTGTTCTTCACAATTGTCAAGACTGGCTCAAGGGTCATGTTTTGAATTTTTGGGGGCATGTTGCTGTGAAATGCAGCTATACTACAGGTCCTATTGTAAAAAATGTGGTTTCTAACAGACATTTGTTCTTCACAATTGTCAAGAGTGGCTCAAGGGTCATGTTTTGAATTTTTGGGGGCATGTTGCTGTGAAATGCAGCTATACTACAGGTCCTATTGTAAAAAATGTGTTTTATAACAGACATTTGTTCTTCACAATTGTCAAGAGTGGCTCAAGGGTGATGGGGCTGTCAGAAACAGGAATAGGTAGGACACTGTTAATGTACACATATTGCAAAATGACTTGTTTTTGCAAGATCTTTAACATAGCTAGCAATCCCTGTAATGAGACAACCCATTTAATACAATTAAAAAAAAAGAGAAACAAAGACGTGGTGGGATTCCATCCTATTTTAAAAATGTGTTTTCTAGAATTAAACTACTAAAAAACTTGCATGTACAAAATAGCTGATACAAATATTCCTCTGAATTGTACAAGGGAGGTACATGAAGACTTGAACATATGTAGGTTACCCAGGACAGGTATAGTCAATGTCCAGTTCAACTAAAATGGTGGTTGAAAGACTCCTTTTTCTTGCACTTTTTTAATCTGTGGGATAGACAGGTTTAATGGTCATACTGTGGTACAGAACAGGTATAGTCTATGTCTAGTTCAACTACCATGGGGGTTGACAGACTCCTTTTTCCGGCTGTTTTTAAATCTGGGGGTCTTGCAGGTTTGGGGATCATGTTGTGGCCCAGGACAGGTATAGTCAATATCCAGTTCAACTAAAATGGTGGTTCAAAGACTCCTTTTTCAGGCACTTTTTAATCTGTGGGTCAGATAGGTTTAAGGGTCTTGCTGTGGCCCAGGACAGGTATAGTCAATGTCCAGTAAAACTAAAATGGTGGTTGAAAGGCTCCTTTTTACGGACTTTTTTAATCTGGGGGTCATGCAGGTTTGGGTCTTTGCGTGGCCAGGACAGGATAGTCTATGTCCAGTTCAACTAAAATGTGGTTGAAGACTCCTTTTTTACGGCACTTTTTAAATCTGGGGGTCATGCAGGTTTGGGGCTCATGCTGTGGCCAAGGACAGGGACAGTCTCTGTCCAGTTCAATTAAATTGGTTGTTGAAAGACTCCTTTTTCCGGCAGTTTTTAAAGCTGGGGGTCATGCAGGTTTGGGGGTCATGCTGTGGCCCAGGACAGGGATAGTCTATGTCCAGTTCAACTAAAATGGTGGTTGAAAGACTCCTTTTTCCGGCAGTTTTTCAATCTGGGGGTCATGCAGGTTTGGGGCTCATGCTGTGGCCCAGGACAGGTATAGTCAATGTCCAGTTCAACTAATATGGTGGTTGAAAGACTCCTTTTTCCAGCACATTTTTAATCTGGGGGTCATGCAGGTTTGGGGCTCATGCTGTGGCCCAGGACAGGGATATTCTATTATTCTTTGACACAAAGAAAAACCCTGCATCCATAGGAGACACAGAAGGTCGGATATGTCCTTTCTGTAGGCTTTCTGCAATATACTGCTTCATGGCTAGTCTTTCAGGACCTGACATATTATATATATATATCCTCCCCTTGGGAAACTTTACTCCGGGCAGTAGGTCAATGGCACAGTCGTAAGATCTATGGGGGGTAGTATCTCAGACTGTTTCTGAGAAAATACTTCAGCAAAGTCACGAATAAACACAGGAATCTGCTCCATCTCAGTATTCCCAAGTATAATAGGGAGACATCTGTCAACTCACTGTTGTCCCCACTTAATTAATTCTCCTGAATTCGAGTCAAACACTGGGTTATGATTCTGAAGCCAGGGCAGCCCCAAAACCACATCCGTGGGAAGCCCCTCCATGATAAATAGAATACACTTTTCAGTATGTATAGATCCTACCACCATCTCCAGCTCAGGAGTACAATGTTGGATTGTTCCTCTAACTAATGGAGTGAACGAATGGGTGTCAGGAAAAGGG
>JAODAL010082928.1:0-11419 GCA_025379985.1 Phyllomedusa bahiana
TGTCTTAAAGACACTATATGGACATCCAGGAATTGCTTCATTTACATAAGGAAGATCATGTCCGTCCTGAACTGCCACAGGCTGGTCCACAGTCTTCCCAAAGACTACTCCATCTTGGACACATTGGACAAAGATGAAGCAAAGGATTAACACAATCACCTTCCTCTCTTTCCCCTTTGTGTATCTGTCTTTCAATAAGACTTCAGGCCTGTGACTTCCCCTCCCTATCCCATTCTTACAACCCTCCCTATCCCCTTTCACAGAACAGTTTAAGAGGACCTTAGACCTCTCCTGACCTGTCTGTTTTAGTAAATTCCTGTGTTTCCCATGAAATAACAATCCTGGAGCCTCTTCTCTTATATCTCTTGTTGTTGTTCCTCTTTATTCCCCCAAAAAATAATTGCTGAATCAGTCAAGGGGTTGTTACCATTCCCTTTTCCAAAGGGGGTTGTCCCTCACACACTGATTTGCATCCTGTTGGGGACAATGTCAGACAATGCGGAACACCAACCAATAATAACGCCAGATACAATTGTAATAATTTTCGAGCAAATAACAAAGGAACCACACAAAAAAACATAAAGAAAAGCTTCTGAATTGATTTTTTCAGGGGGAACAAAATTTTTACAAAAAAAGACATGCTGGTATGGCCACACCTCTTAAAATTTTTTTTAATCTAGTGTATTAATGAATGCAGGAATTTATGTACTGTCTGATTGTAGGTAACTTACACTTTATGTTGTTTTGCAAGTATGAAAGTGCTTAGGGGTAGGGGGTCGGAACTACAGGGGACAACAAAGCAGCTGCAATTGGCCCGCACCGTGGGGGGGCCCACCGCACCCCCCAAAAAAACCGGGCCCTGCAGCAACAACTTTTTCTGCTAACTTATACTTTCTTTCTCCGCCTTTTGGGCGTGTTGTTAATTTTGCTGCCTCTGTCCCCAAAGGACAACTTTCGGGACGAGGGGGGGGGGAGGACCCAGTCTTCTCGGGCAGGGGAGACAGTCATTTGTGACTGACTGCACTTCTACAGTTCACCACGGTCCGCGCTCCCCCACGGCACAACACCAAAGGACAGGGGGGGAGGAGGGGGAAATTAGACACTTGGGACCTGAAAAAGAAAGGTCAGAGATTCCCCCTCCTGCTGCTCCCTGTCCCATGGATGAACAGTAAATCGGGAAGAAGGTAAAGGGAGGGGAAAACATTTCCCAGGAACAGAACATCACAGCACAGAGTCTCCTCCATCCAAAAAGGGGCTCAGACTGTTTTAGTACTACCTTAGTATCCATCCTTGCTTAAGAGCCCCCCGTGAGGTTGGGGGGGGGGGGGGTGGGGCTGGGGGCACATAACCCTGCCTACTATATATACGTATGGTCATAAATTTCCGCCTGTCTAAATATACTGTATGGTCACTATAACCCCCTATCTATAAAACTGTATGGCCACTTTTAAAAACCCCGCCCCTATATATATGTATGGCACATAACCCTGCCTATCTATATATACGATGGTACAAAATCCCCGCCGTCTATAATACTGTATGGCACTATAACCCTGCCTATCTATATAACTGAGGGCAACTTAACCGCTTTTCATATAAATTATGGTCCTATAAACCTTATTTAAAAAAATATATAATATAATAAAATTATATATAAATATTATATATAAAAATATATATATATAATTTTATAATAATATAAGAATATAAACTGTATGGGTCATAAACCCCGCCCCCGCCTATCTATAAACTGTATGGCCACTATAACCCGCCTGCATATTAATATATGTAGGCCCTATAAAACCCCGCCTGCCCTTTTGAACTGCATGGGGCCTATAACCCTCCTGTCCCAATATTGGGTGGCACAAAACCCCCGTCTAATATAACTGTAAAAGGTCCTTAACCCCCCCATCTATTATACTGTATCCCTATAACCCTCCTCCGGGGGAGGGGGGCCCATCCCAAAAATTTTCCATGGGGCCCAGGCTTTCCCATTTTTTGCCCCTTCAAAAAGTGTTTTTGGCAGTGCACTTGCCGTCAATGTTTCATCACCGTACATTATATTTCTGTAAATTCAGGTAAATGTTATTAATACTTTTAATCAAATAAAGCCTGTCAGCTGAGCCCCATCCATAGTATAAAATCAATAGATTATTTATTCAGCACAGTAATGGCCATAACAAAAAAAGGAATCATTTCAGGCACGTGACTGCTGCGGCAATGATTGGCTGCAGTGCCACGTGCGTGCAAGGCTGCAGTGTGTTCAATAGGCTCTACTAACACAGAGGGGGAAAGGACCATAATTTTTTTTTACAGACGGGGGGAGGGAGCAAGAACCTGTAGCAATATTTAATATACAACTGAGGGAGCTATAGCAGTGCTTTATAGGTAACAGAGGGGACTACAGCAGTGCTTTATATCTAACAGAGAGGACTATAGCAGTGCTTATAGTTCAGAGGGGGCAAACATGCTTTATAACACAGAGGGAACTAAGCAGGCTTTTTTATTTACAGAGAGACTATAGCAGGCTTTAATGTGACAGGGGAATATACTTTCTTAAAAATTTGACGAGGGAAATTGCAGTCTTTATATTGACAGAGGGGGAAAAAGCAGGCTTTTTTATGGGACAGAGGGGAAAATAGCAGTCTTAAATAACAGGGGTTAAAAGTTACATAGTACGGTTAAAAAAGACCCCGTGCCTCAATTCAACCAAGGGTGGAAAAAGTGGGTGAAGGGAGGGGGAAAAAGGCATTAAACACAGCCTCACCACTGGGTTAATGCCCTGAAACCCACAAGGCAAGAACCAATCTGCTCCAGTAGAGACCCCATCTCTGACCCCAGAGCCTCCACCACCAGGGTCCAGAATTTTACATGGCTACATACGCATTAATATTCTTTGTCTCAAGTAGATATCTAAGTCTTCTTGAAAAATCTCTACATTTCTGCTGTGACCAGCTCCTTTAGGCGGCTATTCCACAATTCACAGTTCTTACAGTGAAGAACGCTCTTCTCCTCTGGAGATTGAATCCTTTTTTCTATAGTCGAAGGGAATGTCCCCTTGTCTTTTGAGGGGACTTCACTTGAAATAATTTTTCCCCATACTTTTTATAGGGACCATTTATATATTTATATAAATTAATCATGTCCCCCCGAAGCCGTCTTTTCTCAAGACTAAATAAGTTAAATTCTACTAACCTCTCCTCTACTAAGCTTAGGTAATCTATAGGGGACATATATTTAGGGGCCATATACTCTACCTAAACCCTGCTTGACTGTCTGTATGGGGACCTATAGCTACCTAAACCTTGCCTATCTGGGCCCCCTTATAGCCTACCCTATGCCCTGCCTGCCTATATAGGGCCCCTATAGTCTACTCTATGCCCTGCCTGCCTACATATATGGCTCCTATAGTCTACCCTATGCCCTGCCTGCCTATATATATATATGGCCCCTGTAGTCTACGCTCAACCCTGCCTGCCTACATATCTGGCCCCTATAGACTACCTAAGCTCTGCCTGTATATATATATATATATATATTATAAATATATATATATATTTTAAAAATTAAATAATATATAATAATATTATATATATATATATACCTATAGCCTACCCTAAACCCTGCCTACCTATTGGATCCCTTTAGCTACCGGAATCCTGCCTTTCTACCTATATGGCCTCTACAACCTGCCTGCATATCTATATGGGGCCCTATAGCTACCTAAACTCTGCCTGCCTATATGGGGCCATATACTCTACCTAAACCCTGTCTGACTGCCTTATAACGGGATCTATAGCTACCTAAACCTTGTCTATCTCAGCCCCCCTATAGCCTACCCTATGCCCTGCCTGCCTACACATATGGCCCCTATAGCCTACCCTATGCCCTGCCTGCCTATATGGGGACCCTATAGCCTACTCTATGCCCTGCCTACACATATGGCACCTATAGCCTACCCTATGCCCTGCCTGTCTATATATATGGCCCCTTGTAGACTACTCTAAACCCCACCTGCCTACATATCTGGCCCCTATAGACTACCTAAGCTCTGCCTGCCTATATATATGGCTCCTATAGCCTACCCTAAGCCCTGTCTGCCTATATGGATCCCTTTAGCTACCTGAATCCTGCATTCCTACCTATTTGGCCCCTATACCCTGCCTGCCTATCTATATGGGGCCATATAGCTACCTAAACTCTGCTTGCCTATATGGGGCCATATACTCTACCTAAACCCTGCCTGACTGCCTGTATGGGGCCCTATAGCTACCTAAACCTTGCCTGTCTGGGCCCCCTATAGCCTATCTAAACTCTGCCTGACTAAATTGACCCCATATAGACTAGCTAAAGCCTGCCTGCCTATTTGGTGCCCCATATAGCCTGTTTACCTACCTACCTATGTGGGCCCCACCTATAGCCTAGCTACCTATGGCTCACCAACAGCCTAACTGTGGCCCATCTACTGCCCAGTTAGCTACCTGGGGCTTACCTACAGCCTACCTACCTACCTTCCTGGACTGCCTACCTATCTGGGGTCTAACTACTGCCTACCTAGGGACAATCTACCTAACTGAGACATGCCTAACTACTGCCTACCTACCTAGAACCAATCTACCTACCTGAGGCCTATGTACTTCCCTACCTGGGGTTATGTACTGCCTACCTACCTATAGCCTACCAACCTATCTAATGGAGTCTACCTACCTGGCAATATGATTCTGAGGGGTACAGGCCATAGCAGTAACACAATCTCCAGGGGGTGAATCCTCTCTTCCTCCCCTCTAGGAGACTAGCCTCTAAGGGTACGGCCTAAAAACCCCCCTGCCAAACCCCTTGGAAGTTTGTACAGAGTTGGGGGGCAGGGAGTGAGGTGCTGGAAAAGTGAGGATTCTAAGATATTTGTGTCTAAATCTGCAGGGATGAGTGGTGGTCGGGAGAAATCATCATGACGGTCTGGACCGGACGCAGAACAAAAGGGAAAGTCAACGACTTGTCAGAGAAACATCACCTGTGAGTCACAAGATGTAACTACACTGTAGACACTTATGTCTGCAGAGTCTGTGTACACATAGCTACCACTATATGGTCACTGTATGGTGGTACTATTGGTCTTTGTAGAAAGATCAGTAATAGTATAGGGCTATTATTCAGTCACTATGTGGTGGTAATTTGTGGTCGTGTTCTGGTGGTATAATCCGGTCCATATTGTAGTAGTTTTTGGTAATGGGGTCTTGGTATAGTGGATTTGTTTGGTAGCATATGATGGTGAATGTAGGGTGAGGAAATTTGCCCCTTGTATTATCTAGTAACCTAAATATCCCGGAAAATTTGATCGGGTCGGGGGGGGTGGGTGGGGGGGGGGGCAAGAGAAGGGGCCTTATCCAAAAGTTTGCTATGGGGCGCAGGCTTCTCTAGTTACGCCCCTGGTAGATATATAAGTATATAGGGCCAATTACAGCAGGTAGGGTGGTATGTAAGGCCAATTACGGGAGGTAGGGTGTTGTATAGGGCCAGTTATGACAGGTAGGGTGGTATAAAGGGCCATTTAAGGCAGGTAGGTTAGTATATAGGGCCAGTTGCAGCAGGTAGACAGGTATATAAGGCCAGTTATAGCAGCTAGGCAGGTATATATGCTGTTTCACTGAAAATAAGACAGAAATATTAATTTTTGCTCCTAAAGATGCGCTAGGTCTTATTTTCGGGGGATGTCTTATTTTTCCGTGAATACATTTTTTATGTAAAAAATCTTATATGGCAGCATCTCGGCCCAGGTCGGCTTTATTCCCATCATATTTGTAGGAAGAGTCTGGTGGTGCATGCGCGAGTGGCTGCAGTGTATAGCGATCAACGACGCTAAAGAAGTGTGAGAGAGCCCGGCTGTGACTGGAAGAGCCGACCCGGGCAAAGCATCACATTGTGCATACTACAGCCATAGAGTAATCAGATTAATGCTTGTATGTAACACGGGGGGGGAAGGGGGGATTTTTCTATACATACATAGAACCCTGTGCACGTGCATCAATCATTTATCTATGCAGGAAAAGTAATCCACCCTCGCACAGCCGGGGGGCGTCCATGTCCAGAAGAGACAGAATGGAAACATAAAACCGGGGAGACGCGGCGCTGGAACTGGAGAGAGGTTTTCATTCTGACCTTCTGAACAGGGACTGCCCCCGGCTGCACGGGGCGAGGGGAGATTTATTTTCCTGCATAGATAGATGACTCTGATGCCAGTGCACAGAGATCTATGTATCTATATGAAAAAATGTCCCCTTCCCAGTGTGTTACTTACATGTACTAATCTCATTAGTCTATATGTGTAGGATCTTAAAGTTTAGAGTCACAAGCCATAGGATATATGTATGTAAAGGACATTTTATGGCAGCTGCAGTGACTTATCTCAAAGGATGGCAAATGTGACATGCTGGGACTTGTAGAACTAGAAGTCCCAGCATGCCCCATCAGCCATCCTCTGAGCTGTGTGTGTGTCAGTATCATTGCTCTGTTCTCCCCCTCATCCCTCTCTCTTACATTTAAACGTCCTGTCTCCTCTCCTGGTAGATTGATAGGTATTAAGGACCTGTGGTGAAATCACGGTCACATGACCTCCCAGCACAGGTCCTCCCTCCCGCCTTCTAACACAATATAGGTTTCATTAAACCTGTATTGTCCCAGGGTTGTTTCTCGGGGTGGGCGGGGCTTGGGAATACCTGCAGCCCCTCCCTCCACTACCTTTCACTCCACCTGTCCTTAGGACCAGCCCTGTGTATGGGGAGCTGCAGCAATGACTACCGCTAGGTCTTATTTTCAGGGGAGGCTTGGGAAGAAATTGCAGTAGGTCTTATTTTCAGGGGATGTCTTATTTTCGGGGCAACACAGTAGATCCAGTTACAGCTGGTAGGTCGGTATATAGGGCCAGTTACTGCAAGTAGGGTAGTATATGCAGCCAGTTATAGCAGGTAGGGTGGTATATAGGACTAGTAATAGCATGTTGTGTGGTTTATAGGGCCAGTTAAAGCAGGTAGGGTGGAATATATGGCCAGTTATAGCAGGTAGGACGGAATATAGGGTCAGTTATAGCAGGTAGGGTAGTATATAGGGCCAGTTATAGCAGGTAGGGTGATACAAAGGGCCATTTATAGCAGGTAGGGTGGAATACAGGGCCGGTTATAGCTGGTAGGGAGGTATATAGGACTGGTTATAGCAGGTAGGGTGGAATACAGGGCCAGTTATAGCAGGTAGGGTGGAATACAGGGCCAGTTATAGCAGGTAGGGTGGAATACAGGGCCGGTTATAGCTGGTAGGGAGGTATATAGGACCGGTTATAGCAGGTAGGGTGGCATACAGGGCCACTTAGGGTAGGTAGGATAGTATATAGGGCCACTTAGGGGAGGTATTAAAAAAAATATTAAAAATAATACTCTCCTCTGCACTCCTTCTTACCCTCGCTGAACATCTGTCTTCTGGAGCGGGAGGAGTGACATCATCACGCTGCCCGCTCCGGGATGGCAGTTCCAGCGGCTACTAGGCCCCAAGTCTAGGCACACGTGTAGGGCCTAGTACAGGCAGTGCGCGATGTCATTGTATTGCGCTGCTGCCTTCAGTGATCTAAGTGGCCAGTATCAGAGTATACCAGCTGCTTTGCCTCAGCTGCTGCCTGTACCGCACAGGCGGCTGTGAGTGCTGTAGCGCTGATTCTATGTGACCCAGCGATACAGCGTGTGGTGGGGGGGGGGCCTCTGGGCCTCCCAAGCTGAGGGGCCCGGTCCTGGCTGTTTCCCAACAGCACACATGTGGGGAAAGAAGGATCGGGCACACTGGATTTTAGCAAACTATTCCTTCGTTTTCACTGGAGACAAGTGGTATGGAAACAATTTCCACTGGTGAAAAAAAAAATTCCTCCCAGAAATTGCTCTTAAATGCTATAGTTAGAAAAAAAAGTTTCCTGTGATGTAAAAAAAAAAAAAAAATTCCTATGACATAAAAAAACGAATTCACAGGTTCAAAAAAAAATTCAGCTGTAATTTTTTTTATTTTTTTTTTTATCCTAACAGATCTCTCTCCTTTGTCACAAAAAACAAAATTTAATAAGACACACACACAAAAAAATATCTTTGATGCAATCAATTGTTTCTACTATGGAAAAAAAAAATCCTTGGTTGCACTAAATTTGCCTACAGTGCAAAAAAATAAAAATAAAATAAAAAATTTCTCAAGTGCACAAAATTTTTCCCATGGCAAAATAAAAAGTTTCCCATGGTGCAAAAAAAATTATGCTCCTCTGTCGCAAAAGGTAAAAAACAAACATTTTCCTATGGTACAAAAAAAACAACAACATTTTTCTGGAAGCAAAATTTCCTCTTTTGCAAAACAAATTTTTGGCGTAAGGTCTGGAAGCAGCTAATTCTCTTCCTAATGATAAAATACATGCACGCTCAGCTCAGCCCTGCGTGCATATGTTTGGAGGAGTCAGGAGGGATAGGGTTCAGAATGTTCATGGACAGGGGCATAACTAAAATTTATAGGGCCCATTTAAAAAATGTTACTGTGGCATGCTGGCACTTATAATTCTATGTTCCACAGAAGCTAGTAGCAGTGGAAATACAAGTGCCAGCATGCCACAGCAGCACATGAGAAAGGAAAAAAGGTGAAATCTTGTAAATAGGGGGACAGACAGCAAAACAAATGTAAAAGTGGTGTTAACGCTTCCCTGCACAATCCAAAACTGGATTTAAATGTAATAAATGTACTTGTTCTGACTTAGATACAAATTCAACTTAAGAACAAACCTACAGTCCCTATCCCGTTGTAAACCGGGACGGCCTGTAAAGGAAAAATGTTTTTTACCGGGGGTTGGGCCCCAATCTCGGCCCCACAGCAGTCTATGCTTTTTTATACCCATAGTCATGTAGCTGACATCTATTCTTCTCAACTCCCCCAGTGAAGGTGAATGATTTAGGTTGGTTACCTCAGTCTACATTTGTTTTGTTTTTGGGAAATGGTTTGCAGTTTTTCTGGGGTTTTGTCATTTTTTTTTACCTGTTGTTTTTTAAGTTTTCGTTTTCTTGTACAACGGGCCTGCTTCTGGGGAAAATTGACTAATAAAAAGGAAACCTCTCCTCCACTTTCTGTTCCATCACCCCTCCGGGTAAGGAGAGGGAGCGGGTTTGTGAGGGGGGCCCCCTGGGGACACTATTCCCTCCTTCCCTTTCGCCCTTTCAAAAAAGCTATTCAAAGGGATTAAAACTGAACATTAACCCGAAATTTGGCCTGACCGGGAAAAACAATGGGAACCTCATTTCATCAGTAAAACAGCCCCGCAAAGTATTAAAGTGATGAGCGATTACGCTGACAAACGTCATCGGTCGTAGTCGAACGGCAATTATAATAAATTTTCGAAAATGAGACAGATTATCACCGATGCCCATTAAAGCTATGGAGAGCAACAAACCTCATTCTTACACCCAAACAGGGCGGAGAACTGGAATTAACTCCACAACAGTAAAAATGGATACCTGCTACCAACTTAGGAAACACATTAGGTTATAAAACCACAAAAAGAAGTCACAGACCATTCACTATCCTTCTTGTCACAGCCTGCCCTTAAACCACACACCCACAAATTTAAAAAGTCCAGAAGGCGTATGATTTGAACCAACTTTTACTTAACGGACATTGAATATCCCTGTCCTAAAACGCAGCATGAGCCCCAAACCTGCATGACCCCCAAATTTTAAAAAGTGCCGGAAAAAAGTCTTTAAACCACCTTTTTATTGAATGGACTTTGATAACCTGTCCAGAACCCCCCCAACCCAAGAAAAGGGGGGGAACCATACTTTGGGGAGGGAAAACCTAGAGCTCCCTTATAGTTGGGGATTTTTTTGGCTGTTAGCTGTGGGTATTTAAGCTGATGGTTTCGGTATCCCTTAAAAATTTATTGTAAGTAGCTTTGAGCAAATGGGATGGGGTTTTGAGGGGGGCACTTTAGTCCCTGCAGTGTGCTAAAGCTCCGTATGGTATTTTAAGGGAATGAGCGGGGGGGGTTTTGATTGAGAGGGAGGAGTTGTGGATGAGTTTCTGTAAGGGGGGGGTTTGGGAGTAATTTAAGTTCCGGTCTTCTCTTCCACTTCCTTTTATCTCCCAAAAAGCAAATAGATTCCCTCCCACCCCCCCCCCTTTTTAATAATGCTCAAAGCTTTACTAGCATGTCTGACAGTGATGAATTATTTTTGTAGGGTTTTATTTTTGACTTTTTTAAAACCGGGTTTCAAACACATTTTTATGATACAAACATTTGTTTTGGCATTTTTCCGTTAACCCCCAAGGGGAAGGTGACCCTTCACCGGGTTTCCCTAGGGGTTTCCTCCACGGGGGGTTTTTTTCCTTCCTGAGTGCTGTGGGATAACCCAGTGAGTCTGGAAATTTGCTAAATTGGTCAAAAAAAAAAAAAAAAAAAAAAAAAAATGAAAAAAAAAAAAAATAAAAAAAAAAAAACCGCCAAAAAAAATATTATAATCGTGGATTATAACCTTCACGTTTTGTTGGGGTTCAGAGTCAGGGGGAAGTGCGGGTCATTTATGGTGACAAATTTTTAACTAATAGAGGATTTTTAAATCTCATGGTGTGAAGAGGCGAGCTTTGGAAGGGGGCCACCTTTAAAGGGATGGAATAATGGAATTGCATCCAGGCGGCACGGTGGTTAAATCAATGGGATCTTCAGTAGGGTCATGGTGCCCCTAAAGTGTACGGGCTCTGCTAGAATGGAGCCGGGGGTTGCCGCCCCTTTATTGCGTCGGGCCGGGGTGCTGCATGTCGGGACAGCGGGGGAATATCACACAATTGTCTACACTCCACCGATCCCCCTGTTTTTGATTATATGGTTTGAATAAAGCTGGGCCATTTACACCAAAGGAGAATGTGTTTGTGCATTTTTTTCAGGGTTTAAAATGGGTACTAGTTTTGACGGGTTCATCCCCAACCAAAAGTCATGACCACATAGACCATTAAAACCCTTTTGACCCACAGATTAAAAAAATGCCGGAAAAAGGGGTTTTTCAACCCAAATTTTAGTTACTGGGCTTACTATACCTTCCTGGGGCCCCAGCATGACCCCAAACCTGCATACCCCCCATTAAAAAAATGCCGGAAAAAGGGGTCTTTTAACCACCATTTTTGTTTCACTGCATTGACTATCCCTGTCCTGGGCCACGCATGAGCCCCCAAAACCGCAAACCCCAGATTAAAAATCCGGAAAAAGGTCCCTTTTAACCACCATTTTGTTTCACTGGACAATCTTCCCTTCCTGGGTAGCGCTTGCCCCTCCATATGGTGCGGACCAATTGAGCTTCCCCGAAATACGGTGGTTAATGCTCCTGTTCCACCCAGGTGCCCCCCTTTTCTTGGGATTTTTTTTTTT
>JAODAL010082929.1:0-11419 GCA_025379985.1 Phyllomedusa bahiana
TCCGGGGCCCCCAAAAAACCCCCCAACCCCCTTTCCAAAGGGGGGGACGTCGGTAAGTCGGTGTCTAGGGAAAACCTCCTCCCCTCCTCCGCTTCCCCCGGCACCCGCTTAACACAGCCCGAATTACCTGGAGATGCCCCCCTTTAGATGTTTCGCCCCCTTTGCACTTTGGGCCCTTTGGGCCCCGAACCACTGCCTAATGAAAACCGATGAAATTTTTAAAAATGTCCCGGGGCCCTTTTGGATTTGACGGGGGGGAAAGGCTCCGTGTCTGCCCTCCCCCGTTATTCTTCCCCCTCCCCCCGTCGCTGGCGGGGGCCCGTTGTTTCAGAGTGGGCCAACGATCGTTTTTTCCCAAAAAACTAAGATTCCCCCAATGCTCATGTGCCAAAGGGGATTTTCCCCTTTACCATTTTTTGGGGGCTTCTTCAAAACCCGGCAAGGATGGTGCAGAGCTCTTTTTAAACCCCCTCCACTCCCCGGGGGTCAACACCCCCCAGGGCCGCCAAAACCCCGGGTTGTCAGGCCATGGGGTTTATTTGTACTGCGGAATGGCAATTTTTCGCTGCTGCCACAATCGCTGGAGCATGTGGAGGGTGGAAACCAGCGTGTTCCCGTCAACAAAGAGACCGTTTACGGGGAGGGCCAGCTTACGCTGCAAAAGCACCCGGCGGGACGAAACAGGGTGCCCAACGGCGGAAGGGCCCAGCTAGACTTCGAAACCCTTTCCCCAGCAGGCGTCCAGCCCGGGAGTTCTTTAGAAATTTTTCCTTTGGGCGACAAGGTTTATGACATGTGCCCAGGGAAGGGATGTGCTCCACCTGCCGATCTTTAAGGGGGGCCGCAGATTTCTCCCGTTATCCACACCACCTTGCCGGTTTCAAAAGGGTTTTTTGGGAAACCCAGCCCCCGCTCCTTCCCCCGTTTTCCCCGGGGAGCCCTCCACACTTTCTGAACTGTTTGTGGACGGTCCCAAGACATTTAAATTTCCCAAAAACGGCCTGGGTTTTTGGGCACTGATGCCACCCCGAGGACCCTTTGGGGGGAAAAACCCTTTCACCATCCCTGCGGTTTTTTAAGAAAGGGGCGCCGAGTTTAGAGCCAAAACCCTCACCCCCAGAGGGGCATCCACCCAAACTCACCCAGTGAGCCCGTCACAGAAAAAATAGTGGCTTTGGGCCCTGCTTACTAGTCCCTTTGGGTTTTTTTCCCCCGGTTTTTTTTTGGGCAAGGGGGAAAGGACTTTTCCGGCCACAGATGCAGAAAACGGGGCTTGAAATTTTTAGATTTACACGGGCCCGGCCAGGGGAGGGAGGTTTTTCTGGCAAAGAAATGTTGCCGGGGAAACTGGGAAAAGGGGGCAGGGAAGGGCCATTTACGTGGCAGAAACCCCTCTGGGGTCCACCAGACAGAAAGGCAACTTTTTCCAAAAGGGCCCAAAAACCTGGCAAAAAACCCACATTCCCGGTTTTTGGGTTTGGGATTGGGTTTTGGGTTTAAAAATGTTTCTTCTGTTTCCCAAAACCCGGGGAAACGAAGGCTGGCGCTAACCGGCCCCTGTACGGTGGGGCAGGCGCAAACTGGCGGAAAAAGAAGGGGGAGATGGGCTTGGGGGGTGCTGGTGGGTTTTCGGGTGGACGGTGGAGGCTGAAAACGGAGGCGATTCCCCGATCAAGACTCTGAGGGGACATGGGCCCCTGAGGAACCCCTTTGGGGGTGGCGGAGGGGGGAGGCGGAGACAAGGGTGGGCATGGTTGGGGCCCCCGTCGGTCTGGCCTTTTTTTTTGGGCCCAAAGGGTTTCCCCCCCATTTCAACTCATCCCTTCCCCTGCATGTGATAGACATGTTGGTGGGGGTTAACCCCCCAAAGGTTTTTTTTGCCTCTAAATTTTGCGTTTAACGGGAAAGGCGGCCCTATTTACAACGCGGGTGAATCGGGCTTGCTCAAAGAAGGCCCAGGCTTGAGAGGTCCTAGACCTTTTTTACGGCAAAAACCCAGGAGCGGGGTTTTTCGCTGACCGGTTTGGGTGGCGGAAAACATATCAGCGGAATTTTTTGCGACCGCCCCTTCCCTTTTTTAGGCGGAACCCCCCCCACTGGGCCCTACCCCCTCGTCTTTCCCCCCGCCAGTGAATTGGGGGCGCTAGGGAAGCAAATTTTTGCTGAAAAGGGCCACTTTTTGGGTCCGCAATGTCGTCTTTATCATCATCAACACAGGTGAAATTCGGGCATCCCCGACCTTTGCATCCAGGAGCTGGGGCTAAAAGAAAAAGGGACTGCAAGGCGTTGCTGACCGGCCCGGGATTTTTAAAACCCCATTGGGCCGGCTTCCTTCTCCCCCTTCTTTATGGGATTAAAAACTGGGCGTCAGGGGCAGAGAAAATCTTCCTCTTTGGGGCCTTGATCCCTTTTTAAAATGCCTTTTGACCCCAACCGCTTTTTGGTTTATCAAAGGGTCCCCAAAAATGGATTATTCCACAAATGGTGGGTACCCCGGTTTTACATTTTTGGGGGGGGTTTCAAAGTTGGACGGATGCGGTGATGCTGATGACGACATTTGTGGCCGTGATGGGGGACGCGGGGGAAAAACTCTTGGGGTGCAAAGGGTTTCATTTAAACCCCTGAAGGACAGAATTTGGGGACGCTTTTGTTACGAGATTTACCGGGGCCCTGCCCCAAAACGATGAAAAGGCCTGACTGGCCTGCAACGCGATCGCGGCATGTGTGTTGTCGCCAGCAATGGAAAGGGGACCCTCCCCGTACCTCTACCTCCAAAGTCCTAACCCCCCCCTTTTCTCGCTTAAACCCCCTGAATTTCGCTCCATGTTCAAATATAAAAATTTGAGAAAAATATGGGAAAAGGGTTTTTTGGAAAATCCTTATTTTAAAAAACCCGGAAAAACACAAACTGTTTCAAATTTCCCCCAAATCAAAAAAAATTGCGGATTCAAAATAAAATGCAAAGAAAATCTATCAACAAAGCGGCCTGCCAAAGTGGGAAAAAACAAATATCGTTTTGTTTCGTATTAAAACAAAAATATTTTGGGGACCTTTCAAAATTTACCCGTGGTGACTAAAAAATTGCTGGATTCAGATTTAAGTGAAGCTGCCCCAATGAACAAAGCTGAGTGCGCCAAAGTAAAAAAAACCCTATCTGTTATGTATTGTTAAAACAAGATTTTTTGGCCCCTTTCAATTACCTGTGGTGACTATAAAATTGCGGATTCAAATTTAAGTGCAAGGTGTCTATCAACAAATCTGGACGGGGCCCAAAGTGCAAAAAACGTACCCTGTTATGTTGTAAAAACAAGTATTTTTGGCCCCTTTCAATTCACATGTGGTGACTAAAAAATTGCTGTATTCAAATTTAATTTGCAGGACTGCCTCAAAGAAACAAAGCTGTAGTGGCCCCAAAGTCAAAAAAAGTATCTGTTATGTTTCGTATATATAAAAGTATTTTTGGCACCTTTCATTCACCTGTGGTGACATGAAATTGCTGGATTCAGATTTAAGTGCAAGCTACCTCAATGAACAAAGCTGTAGTGCGCCAAAGTAAAAAACACGTATCTGTTTTGTATTCGTATAATACAGATATTTTTGGCACCTTTAAAATTCACTGTGGGGACTATAAATTGTGTATTCAAATTTAAGTGCAAGCTGCCTCAATGAAAAAATGCTGTAGTGCACCAAAGCCCAAAAACATGTATCTGTTATGTATTTGTATAATAAAAGATATTTTTGGCACCTTTCAATTCACCTGTGGTGACTATAAAATTGTGTATTTAAATTTAAGTGCAAGCTGCCTCAATGAACAAAAGCTGTAGTGCGCCAAAGTCAAAAAACACGTATCTTTTATGTATTCGTATAATACAAGATATTCTTGGCACCTTTCAATTCACCTGTGGTGACTATTAAAATTGCTGGATTCAAAATTTAAGTGCAAGGTGGATATACCAACAAAGGGTGGAAAAAGGGCAAATTGAAAATGAACACCTATCTGAAATGTATACTGATAATAAAAGTGGAGTTTTGCACCTAACAAAGAGACCTACAGTTACTAGAAAAGATGGGGTATCCTAAATAAGTTCAGGCTGCCCAATTCCGGGAAAATATTTCAATAGAAAACTGTTAATAATAAAGCTATTGCAGTGCAATGTCTGCACTAAGTCTTGGTGAACTTTACCAGTATTCTTTATAGAGCTTGTCTGTGTTCGCCCAGGCCCCCCCCCCCCCCCGCTCCTCCCCGTGACTTACAGCGTGATGCTCCTTTTAAAAAATTTTCTAGCTAACTACATAAAATTTCCAATCTCTAATCTAACTAAATTGTAAGGATCACAGCTAATAGTAGAGGTTTCTCTTGTGAAGAATAGAATAATTCGCTGAGCTGTTTGGGCACAGGCAGACGCACGTCCTTTTGCTCTGAGACGCTGAGAGACACTGAGGCTGAACAGGAAACGCTGTTAATGTTTAAAAGAGGTCATGTTTTTTTTCCAGCCAAACGCAACCATACTCATTCCCCGTCCCTGTACGTTCGCACAAAACATCTCACCCTGCTCTATTCTGTAAGCTGATTTGCTGGCCCCCAAAATGACAGGAAGCTCCGAAAAGGCGCGATCTTAATAATGATGCCAGATTTAACCTAAATTTGCTATTAAAATTTCGATCAAATAAAAATGTGCCCATTTAACTTTGTCATAAATCGTAAAACTAATATGACAGAAAAACATTGTACTCCAAAACTCATAGGGGGGGGGCAAATCTTTATTTCCTCACCTTGTCCCGGCCACTTTGCCCTTTTAGGTCAGAAAATGTCCATTATTTTGAAACTACTGTCATTGTTAGTTTAAATTTGTGTATGTTCAGCTTTATTCGTTTTTGCTTCACTGTTCAAAAAATCTCTTCTGATTGATCCATTTTTGAGATCCATATCTTCACCTTTTCTCACTATTAATATTCAATTCTATTTTTTTTACTCCCGGAAGTCCTTCCAAAGTCTCATCAATTTCTGCTGAAAACCCCTTGGAGAGGTTTTTTTCCCCTTAATTTTAGCCCCTTTAAGCTCCAAAATGGTGAAAAAAAATGTCTCAAAAAAATTGATGCTTTATCCAGTTTCACATGCCAGAATCCATTTTTGTTTTTATTTTCTGAAAATCTAAATTGTCCTCTGCTTTTATTTTGGGATCTTGAATACTCAGGGAAACGTGAACAGACTTAGGGCAACATGTATGATTTTTGGTGTTTAAACGCCAATTTTTATGTGCATCTAAGTAGTATAGAATGCGCCTGATTTATGAATCCGCTCTACAGTGGGTCATAAATCAGGCGTATCCTAGCACATAAACAACATTTGTGGCTCAGGTAAACCACGTTAAAAGTGGTTTACCTGTTCCAGTGGTAAAGTGCCTAGAATTGCCGTAACAAAGCAATAAATCTATAGCTTTGTACAGTTCTAGTGCGCTTGTCTCCTGCACGCCCCCTGAAATCGGGCGTATTACAAAGTGCCATGGGCACTCTGTAATGCACCTGATTACTTATTTACTTTATTACATGAGGTTTTAGCTGCCATTACACATGTGTCTGATCAGGTCCCTGACCACTGAGTCAACCACCTGCAATGTCGTTGTAGTACACACATACAAGTAGTGAGATCCCAATAGGCCATACAGTATATAACATATTGCTTCAGGTACTCCTTCTAGAAATGTATTACTGAATCTTTTAGATGGATGTTACCATTCCAGCTTTCAAAGGGGTGTGTCCCTGCCCACATGTGACAACACTGATTGGACAATGTCAGACTATGCAGGGACATTAACAATTGGTAACACCCACTGGACACATTGGTAATTTGTTTCTTGGAGGACTAACATGGTGACCACATAACATAGATATCCAAGATATGTTTCAGAATTATTTTATGGGTAACACTAGTATTTACTAAGACAGACATGCATACCTCCCAAGTGTCCTTATTTTGGGTGGAAAGTCCCTATTTTTAACCCTAGTTCCCCTGTCCCTCTTAGCTCTGTAAATGTCCCTCTTTTTCCTTTGGGAAATAGATTCTGGGTCAATAAACTATCTAGCTTTTAAAAGGTATCTGATTGCTTCCTCGCTGTATATTAGATAACAACTTACTTAATATCTCATCATTGGGTACAATGCAGTCCTGAAAATGTCTCTTTTTGGATGTCTAGAAAGTTAGCATGTATGTGTTTGGGCGTGGTTAGAGGTGTGTCTTGGTGTGACGTCATGTGTTTGGGCGTGGTTAGAGGCATGGCCTGACATGTCCCTCTTTGCAATCTCTAAAAGTTGGGAGGTATGGACATGTCAGGAGATGTCACAAGTCCTCTTTAAGAGCCCAAGTTCACAGTGTAAAACTGTCAGTCTCAGCAATCACAATGCTACTCTGCATGTACATGATACCCTGAGAAGGGGTAAGGCAGAGCTATTACATAAATATGATGTAACAGCAGCATATCACAGATAGAGGCCTGTTTGGTTAATACGAGCGTTTAAAGAATACAGCAGTTGGTTATGAGTCTGCTATACAGATAAAGGGAGGCCCCTTATTCTTCAGTGACCAATGGTTGGATCAGATGTAACCATAAGAAGGCCAACCCAGGCCAAAACGGGGAATATATATCTGGACTTAAAATATTGTCCTTTGAAGCATCTCACTTGGTTGCTACCCCCCTGGAGAGCTACTATTCTTGCTGTTCTTTTGTTTGCTGTAATACATTACATAATATACATTTCATTAATTCATGATGAGGTGTGCAGTGGATTTACTGAAGCCTGGAGAAATTCCTCCCTGGAATTGCAGTACCAATATTGGGACAAAAAGTGATGTGAAATCTTCTGAACAGTGGAACAGGAAGCAAAAGATTCATTACAGGGGTTATAAACCTTCCCTTTACTATACAAAAAATGAGGTAAGTTACACTTAAAAAAACCCTCCTGTCCCAACTTTCATACAAATTCAACTTAAGAACAAACCTACAGAACCTATCTTGCTCCTAACCCAAGGACGGTCTGCACTTTTGTTGAAAAAATTATCATAATGCAGATTTGTACTGTAGATAGATCCACTACATGTCAACTATATGTAATTTGACCATGGCTTGTTGGGAAAGCAATGTTTCTCTCAAGGAATATCTCAGACTACTTTTACAAATGGTCTACCATAGGCACAAGGAAAGTTCCTAATGAATACAGCAAATGTATCAGTTGAGCTCCATTACCCTGGAAAATCTCCAAGAGGGTCAAACAGGCTCTAGGGAAGAACAAGAGTATCTCTAGTGCCAACAACTGGAAGAGGCATTCCCTAAAAGGAGAAACTATACCCCCATAGAGCTGTGGCAAAGACCTCTTACCCAGGCAGTCAGACCCCTGCTCTGTACTGATGAGGAACAAATACCTCCACACTGTCTGCTATCTGCAGATGGGAGGCTTTTCCTTATGGAGTAACTACTGGTTAAGGTTAAAACCCCCAGTCAAGTTTCAAGGGTCAGATGTGACTTTAAAGGGAATGTGTCATCAAAAAGGACTTATTGTTTAACCCATTTTTTTATGTTAAAAACATTTTTTAATATTTTTTTTTTATTTTAAATATCATTTTCAATATTTTTTTAAAAAAAATTCTTAAGTCCTGTAGTTTTCACTTTGGCCACTAGGCCTAATAATAGTCTGACACTTCCTGTTGTGTAGAAAAAGATTTTCAGTACTCGGCTCATGATCAGTACAGGCAGGATTATACTGAAAGGAGACACCAGTGTGAATATATAACACAGGATCAACCATCCACAATCTGACATAGCCACAGCTCACCCTCCCCTGCTCCTTGCACACTGACTTTTTCCCAAGTCACAGAGCATGACTAGAAAACTCTCCTATGGAAGTCAATGGGACTTATGCTGTTCACAGGTCCCTATGTCTCTGAAGCTGCTGTAAAGCATCTCTCTAAATGCTGTTAAAGCAGTGCATGCAAGAAAGCTATCCACATAATGATAGATAGACGGCTGAATTGAGAAATCTACAATCAGAAAATAAAAACGGCTAAGAAGAAAAGAAAATGTATCAGTATCTTGTTTTAATTAATAAAAAAATGGTGACAGATTCCCTTTAAGGGACTCTAGCTCTCTTCCCTAGAGTCTGTTTGCATATCTCCCAAGGAGCACTACATGGCCTACACCTCTATGATGATCTCCTCAAAGATAAACTTTAAACCCTAGAAATGGGAATGCCAAAGCATTTCCATTTTGGCCTCCTTTTGGGTGTTATACATTAGGTTTGCTTTATGGAATGGTGAAGTCAGCTGCACTGTTTCATAGAGCAGTATCCAGTAAACAAAAATATGTTTCTACATCATGGGAACCCATGTACGATCAATGCTACCATCTGTTGCAGTTATATATATATATATATATATAAATATATATATATATATATATATAATATATATATATATAAATATATAGTTTATATAGAGTTCTGCAATGGGATAACCCTTGATGTACACCTCAGACATACAATGTGAGATGCAATGTGAAAATAGCCTGTCACGGCTTATGGAACAGCATGCCATAAAATCCAAAAACATCTTCCTATAGCTTGGCATGAGGAGGTACAATTTTCTATTTCTACTAATGGTGACTTTAAAGGGGCTTTCTCACCACAATGATTAGCTTTTAACATATAGGGAAAGAGAAATGAAGACTATTACCATATACATTGCAGCTCTGATTGTGCTTTGTTCAGGAGACAGACAGAGTCTCATCTACAAACCAACGATTCTCATCAGTAGACTTAATGGCTTGATTGAACAGTAAGGGCGACATGTCCGAAAAGTGGCGTATCTAAGCCAGTTTTAGGTGCATTAAATCAGTGTAAAGTGCGCCTGAAAGTCCGATACTTTCTAAAAATTGGTGTCAGGTATACCTTGCATAGATTACTTAATGCGCCTAAAATGGCACATCGTATAAAAAAAGGGCGCATTGCATCAAAAAAGGGGGCATTGCATCAAAAAAGTGGGGCATCGTATCAAAAAAGTGGCGCATCGTATCAAAAAAGGGCGTATCGCATACAAAAAGGGGGCATCACATCAAAAAAGGGGGCATCGTATCAAAAAAGGGTGCATCGCATCAAAAAAGGGCGCATCGCATCAAAAAAGGGGGCATCGTATCAAAAAAGGGCACATCGCATCAAAAAAGGGGGCATTGTATCAAAAAAGGGGGCATCGTATCAAAAAAGGGGGCAGCGTATCAAAAAAGGGCGCACTGTATCAAAAATGGGGGCATCGTATTAAAAAAGTGGCATCTAATCAAAAAAATGCAGCATCGCAACAAAAAAGGGGCATTGTATCAAAAAAGGGGGCATTGTATCAAAAAGGGGGCATTGTATCAAAAAGGGCGCATTGCATCAGAAAAGAGGGCATTGTATAAAAAAGAGGGCATCGTATCAAATAAGGAGGCATTGTATCAAAAAAGGGGCATCGTATCAAAAAAGGGCGCATTGCATCAAAAAAAGGGCGCATTGCTCAACACTTGGCACATAGCATATCATTGGTAGTATATGGTATGTGTCTATCAAGGCTCATTGCCTGACGGGGGCGCACAGCGCACCATATTTAGGCACATTACAAAGTGTCGTGCCCGGCATATAATGCGCTTAGTTTTGGTGTACGACAGTTCATTTACAACAAGAATATGGCGTAAAAAGTGGGTTTGCCGCAAAAAAGAACAAAAAACTGGCGTTGGCGTGTTGGGACATGTCGCCCTCAGTCTCTGCTGCTTTGTAGCAATCTTAAAAATATGAGTATTTTACTCTTATATTTCGTACCTAGACTGCATTATCTAAAATTGAACTATAACAATCCTCTTCTTCATAGTTATTTATCAATAATATTCCTGGAGAAATATAATTATCTGTTTTTACCTGCTAAGCTTGTGTAGTTAAAATAATTGCATCAAGGGTTTGCTTATTGTAGAGTCAGTGCTATTTTGTTGATGCTTATGTTAGCAAAAAAGAAATTTTTTTTCCTTTTAGCTAAATTGATTGAGCAGTAATTTATTTTAATTGTGAGCAAAACTGGATTCATCAATATCAATCTAAGACAAAAAACCCCATTAGACTGATATCCGTAATAAAGGAAAAATTCCTACGGGAAACAACACTGATCAGTCATATCTTCCAAACTACCTGCCTAATATTGTGTAGATCCCCATTGTGCCACTAGAACAGCTCTGACCCATAGAGACATGGGCTCCCCAAGACATCTAAAAGCAAATAAAGTGGAAGCAAGAATTCTTTAATTTCTGTAAATAATGAGCTGGGACTTAATGGAATACTTATTCTTTATACATCCCACACTTTCCGTAAATTGATTTTTGGGGAATTTAGAGGTTGAGTCAACATCTTGGTCATGTTCCTCAAGTCATTTCTGAACAATTTTTGCAGTGTGGCAGTGGTATTATCCTGCTGAAAGATGCCACTGTTACTAGGAAATATTGCTGCCATTAAAGGGATGTATTGGGTCTGCAACAATGTACACTGACTAGATAAATTCTAACAATGTTTTGAACTTTTGACTTTCAGGCTCCATATCTCCCCTCCACACAGCTTGAATGGAAATTTTTTTTAAAAGGGGAATCGATTCTAACGAAGTGGAATTTGTTTTTGAAAATTTTAGGAAAACTTCGGTTTTGGAACGAAGTCGAACTTTGGGGTACTTCGGGTGAACGAAATGTGCTTTTTATTGATAAAAGGGTGCGGCCATGGCGTTTCATGGGCAAAAAACCTGGGAGGAAGAAGGGCATAGCCTCATGACATGTGCAGAGGGGAAGCCAATCGAGACCGGGGGGGGATTCTTGACTCACCCACTATATAATCCGGGGGGCGTGGGAGCTCTACCCCTCTCCGACTGAGTAGGGAAAAGGGCTGCTGCGGGTGATTGGAAGCTCTTACTGAAGAACTGATTTTTTTATGCGATTTTGGGGGGGGTCTCACTTGCTCAGAGACTGCTTCTCTTAATGTTCTAATTTTGATTTTGGGGGGTATTGGATCTGAAATCCATTTGCGCCACTGCAAACTGCTATACATTCAATATCCCAAATGGGACTAAGCCATTCCTTTGTATTTATTTTAAAAAAACGCTTTTACAATACAAATACCATTTTTTTTGGGTGCTCAATTCTATTTCCAAATTTCATCCAGGGTTTAATTAAGCGTTGTTTTTTCTGGTGTCTGACCCCAAGAAACCGCTTTTTCAACCCAAATGATAAATTTTTCTTAGCCTAATTCACAAACAAAGGTTAATTACAAATAGTGTTTTAGCGATTGCGTTGGCTATCGGGTCGACGATAGTCGATAGTCGGGCCCCTATCGATAAGGTTTTTTTGATAGTGGCATCGATTAGCGCGAT
>JAODAL010082930.1:0-11419 GCA_025379985.1 Phyllomedusa bahiana
CCCCAACTGGGTTGGGGTATGGCTTGAGCTTACACACAACATGACGAAATCCTTGGCAACATCAGCTGATGATACATTTCATCTTTGGCAGTGGCTACAGGGGAAATGCAGTATTACATGTCGACTATAAAACTAACTGCAGATTATGTAATAGCCAGGCAAGCCAAGTCTACCAGAGAGACAGCTGTTTTTTCCTAAATATGCCACAAAGAAAAGGATTGTCATACTGACATCGCCCCTCACTACTACAGTACACCAGTGATTGTCAGCTGTCTCTAGCATCAGGTTTTCTCTCTATCTGAAACTGAATTTTTTAAGAAGTGAACTTATTTGTTTCTCTTGACTACTGTAACTCATTATAATTTGTATGTTTCTTGCAAAAATCTCCCCTTTCCAATCTGTTTTGAACGCAACAGCCTGTCTTATCTATCTGTACAACCGCTACACGGATGCCTCCATCCTGCACCAGTCACTGAACTGGTTTCCCCATCAAATTCTTTATCAATGAAGATAGATCCGCACTGGGTTAGATACAATTCTTCAATGCTTTATTAATACAAACACGAGAAAGTGGACATCACACGACAGGTAGCTTGCAAGGATAACAACCAACGCGTTTCGATCTCAAACGATCTTAATCATGGTTCAAACATTATACAACGTGACGAGATTTTTATACCCCGTCATCATCCTATGTCATCCTTAAATAAACTTTATCAACAACAAATAAATAAAAACAATAAGAACAAAATGTTCACATTACCTAAAAGGAGAAAATTTATATCATCATAGTTTGCTCTTAATAATGTAGTATTAAATCTGATCTATAGTTAAAGACCGTTTGGGTGAGAAGTATTTAAACATAAAATCCAAAAAGCTTCTCTTTTTAACAATGCCCGTCTCCAATCGCCACCTCTAACTGGCTTTTTAACTCTCTCAATTCCTGAAAATCTTAAACATGTTATATCTCCCCCATGTTCATAAAAGAAGTGTTTTGACACATTAGATGGATTGCTAGTATGTAAATTAACAGCATCCCTAATGTGTTCATGCATTCTAGTTTTTTAGTTTTCTTGTAGTACATCCAACGTATCGTTTGTTGCATTGAGCACATTCAACACAATATATCACATAAGATGTATTACAGTTAATAAATTGTTTAATGATATACGGCCTCTCACTCAAGTTCCCTTTAATCTCTTTTATATTATTGGCAAATTTACAAACAATGCAGCGCTTGTTCGCGCATTTAAAGAAACCGCGACAAGCCAGCCAGGTTTCCTGATCTTTTTTAACAGTCTGAACTAGGCTCGGGGACAGAAAACTTCCTAAACTAGGAGACTTTCTACTAGAAAATCTACAACCTTTTTTCAAAAGTAGTCGCAAAGTATCATCCTGTTCTAGAATGGGTAAGTATTTATTGATAATAGTTTTTATTTTAAAGAATTCTTCACTATAGTTATACTAAAATATTATACTAAAAGATTTTTGGGACCAGCTATCTGATATTTTTTCAAGCGGCCAAAAAGTGAGTACCGCTAATATAGAAAATACGCTAGAAGTATGCTTTCAAGTTGAGAATATATTTTATCAAAGAAGTAATAGACCTGGTGGAGACTTAAGTATGTACTTCGTATCTTACTTAATGAAACGCATGTATCCCTTGTGCTTTCGTGTTAAAAAATCTCCAAATATGTTTATAATGAGGAATTCATGACAAAGTGGAATGATTTTCTTTCCAATTGTCGCCTTACAAATAATGAATTATATATAGGCTTATGTCCAATGAAATTCTTTGAAAGAATGAAATAAAGAAATAAAATAAAGAACATACAAGGGCCCACTTCGCTTTGTGACCAAAATTAAAGAAATGCAGGACTATAGATGAGTAAATTGAACAAAGACAATGGTCTCAAATTAGAAGCGGATAAATTGCTATGAAAAAAGTTAAATATCAGCGGGTTAACATAAGATATCAAAGGGAGCGAGTGTACCAATGGGGTAATTGGAATGTACATATTCACCCCTAATCTATTTTTGAAAAAAAACAGTTTTTGGAAAAATTCTAAATATCAGAAATTACAAAGATGGTTCAGTTAAATTTAAAAAGATAGTCAGAGGGAATTCAGAAGATAGGGCTGCGTGTTGCATTGGTTCTTCAGCACAATTGGAAAAAACTTGGAAAATTAAAAGATGGATAAAAATAAATCCAAAAAAGATGTAGAAGAGGGGTAGAAAGCACCTTTGAAGATCAGACCTCCAAATTTGGCCCGCAAGAAAAGGGGAACAAAAAAGAAAGAAAGTATTTAAATTGTCATTGTATGTTTTTTCTGAATCAAAAATTTTTTGCGGTTCTTTCTGGGGTTTTAAAAATTTGCCCCTACATCCAAAATTAATGTATATGGGGACTTTTTTTTTGATGAAAAATCGTTTTTTTGGGAACTTGATGGTTAAAAAAGTATTTTTTTGATTAGAAAATACATCAAATTTAGTAGTTTTGGGGATTTTAAATTTGGGGGTTTTAATAACGTGAGTTTTGTTCGTAACTTTTGCTGAGCAGTCTGTCGAGAGATTTGTTGAAATTTGGGAAATTTCTAAAGGGAAATTTTGGGTTTGGTGTCAACAAATTGAACTTTTGTAACACGAAATTTTCCTTTCTTCTCCCCAGTGCAATTTCCGCACTGAAGGTTGGTGGGTTTCCCGGAAAAATTGTAAAAGGGGATTTGGGTTTAGTTTTTGGGCATTCACAGATGTTAGCCCGGACGGGGGGAATTTGACAAAATTAGAAAAAAAAAGCGATTTAAAAATTTTCGTACTCACCCGATTTAAAACCACCCGCCCAAGCGGTTAAAGGGGGCTCTGTTGCCCTTTTAAACCCACTGGGCTTTTGTCAGGAACCCTTGCTATGATTGGAACTTGTTTACTGTGTTTCCCCTTAAAAGTTTGCCTCAGTCAAGATGGGGGATGTGTTCAGCTGGGTGCCTTTTTGGGTTTCCCTGTTTCCGGGTTTGTCAGCAATAAAAACTCCTCAACCCTTTTTTTACTTTTGCTTGATCTACGGTCTTTAAAACTGTGTCCCCCTGATTTTCCCAAAGGATCCAGTCTAAATCTCTGTGCCTCCTTTTCCAGTCTCATTGGCTTCGCTGTGTTCAAGCCAGCCCGGCCATTGGTTTTCCGGGCTGTATCCACTAGTATCGTGAAGGATACTCAACCCCACAAAATGGAGCCCGCTGGGGCGGGAAAGCCGGAAGCTCGCATAAAACAGCTTCGGGACCTTGGCAAAACAGGGCCAGAGATGAAATTTTTTAAAAAGTCAAATGTGACGCTTATGAAGGCCAGCTGGCCAAAAATATCCAATTTGTTTTGGACAAGCGATTGGGAAAACTACGTAAAAAGGGGGAAAGCATTACCCGCCCGGATGGTTCCCCCTGGGAGTCAAGCCCCCTGGACCACCCATTTCGGTCCCTGTCATGAGCCCTAATTCCCTTTCAGATTCGGGGGGAATCGGGGACAAATTCGGGGTTTCCTAAATTTCAATGTGGGCTTTACTTCGACGCAAACCCCTGGCAAATTTCCCTTTTCCGACAGTTCGAGGCCCTGTGTTTCTTATGCGGGAAAACCCAAAAAAATTGCCGGGTTACCCCTTTTTAATTAAAAACTCAAGGGGGCCGGTTTAAAATCCCCGGGAAAAGGGTTTTTTGGGCGCCATGTGTCAGATGTTTGACGACCCCCAATTTGCGGTGTTTACCCCCTGAAGTGCAATACAAACCCTTTTGCCCCAAAGGGCAAAGCCAGTTGCTGAGTATGCCATGGGTTCAAAAGGTGGGCGGGCGTTTCCAAAATGGTTTTGACGCAGCGAAATTTTTCTTTTTTTGGGAAAAAGGGGCTATGCAGTGCAGAAAAAGGTTAAATTCCCCGTGAGAGGCCCCTTTTAGTTTTGGATCCCTTCATTAATCACTGCACCAAAATCGATCCCCGACTGTTTGAACGAGACAGGGGGGGGGCCCTACTCAAAAAATTTTGATACCAAGCGCCCTCGCCGGGGCCCGGGTAAAGTTTTCCCCAAGGGGCACCTAAAAGGGAAGTCCACAGAGATTTCAGAAATTTGAGCCTATCCCAAGTCGTTTCCCCAAAATTAAAGGTGAGGGCACGGAAAGAAAGGGAGCATGGGGCTGGGAAAAGCCTATGCTTATATTGGGGAAAAGTCTGACCACTTTCTTATAAACCCTGCCCTGCCGCCCAAAAGGAAAATTGGGGGCCCGGGCCATAGGGGACCCGGGGCCTCCTCAGATGAAGAATCCATTGCTTCAGAAAACCGAGGTATCTGAAAAAAGCAGTTGTCCTTTCCCCATCTCTTTAAAGTGGCCCCTTTCATTTTAAAGGGAAAGAAAAACAAAGACTCTCTTTTGTTTCCCTTCCCTTCAAGTTCCTGGTTAATCTAATGGGTATTTTTCCCCCCAGCTATGGGGTTAAAATGGGGGGGGTTTTGGCTTTCATGGCCCTGTCTTTGTCAGGAAGCAGGGGGTTTAAATTTTTCCAGGAAGAAAACTCTCACCTGTGGAAATGGAAACTTTTGATGGATTTTCCATAAAACTCAGGGCAGTCCCCCCAAGGGGGACGAAAACTCGAGACCCTTATGCCCATCCCTTTCATTTTGAAGTCCTGTCTTTCCAAATGTCTTTTTCCAAAATTCCCTGTCCCTGGGCCCCTACGTGGTGAAGCAAAAGAAACCCAGTTATCAAAGGGGAAAACCCAAGGAGAAAAAAGATTTCCCCCAGAAGGGATGCCCTTTTCCCCCAGTCACTTGAAAAAAAGGTCCAGAAGATCCAGTCAAGACAAACAAAATTTTGGGAGTCCCTTTTAAATACGGGAATTTTCCCCAAAACCGTCTGCAGAAAAACCAAAATGAGGCCCAGCTCCCCCAAAATCGACCTTGATTCCCCCTTTGATTGCTCCCGGGTTTGCCCCTTTCCCTTTTGGAAACACCCCCCTTTGGGGGCCCTGGAAAAAAAAGCCCTAAAGGTTTAAAAGGGAAGAAAAATTTTGGCTAAGGGGTTCACCCGCCCATTTTCCTCCCCAGCGGGGGTCCATTTTCCCTTTGTTAAAAAAGAAGGACGGTTCCTTAAAAAATTTTGTATTAAATTACAGAGAACTTAAAAAATTTTACCTTAAAAAAACGTTTTCCTTACCATTGACCCCTGAGCTACGGGAAAGGAGTACAAATTGCAAAGATTTTTTCCAAATTAGACCCTTGAGGGCCTAAAATTTTGGTCCGTATCAGATCGGGAGATGAAGGGGAAAGAGGCTTTTAGGTCACGTTACGGCACTTTGAATTTTTGTGTTATGCCTTTTGGCCCTTTTTAATGCCCCTGCCACCTTTCAAACATTCTCCTTTAAGGGCATCTTCCCGAGACCCGGCCGTTCATTGTAAAGGGATCGGACGTTAAACCTTTATTTTCTCCAACTCAAAAGGATGAACACCCGAGAATGTCCCGTTGTTCTGGGGGGCTAAGAGAGCCCAACTTACATTTTAAAATTGAAAAATGTGAATTTTTTATCGACCCAAAATTCCAATTCCTTGGTTATTTTTAAAACCCCATGGTTACAGATGGGGTCTAGTAAGATCAAAGCAATAAAAGACGGGCTACCCCCCGAAACTTAAAAGATGGGCCAACCCCTTTCTTTTGGTTTTTTCAAAATTTTTATAGCGCTTCATCAAGGGAAATTTTTCGGAAATAATTTTCTCCCCCACACCCATTGACCCAAGGGAAAAAAATGCTTTTGTTTTGGGCTTCCTCAAGCACAAGAATCCCTCTTTTCTAAAAGGGGAAGTTTTACTACAGCCCCCGTATTAGTTCAAACCTGACCCCGAACTCGCCCTTTATTGTGGAAATGGATGTTCAGATTTTGCTTTTTGGGGGTTTTTCTGTCTCCCCGGGGAACAAAGGGGACAAGGGGTTTATTAATCCTTTTGCATTTTTCTCCCGCCCTTTTATCATTGCTGAGAAGATTATGATGTGGGGGAAAAAAGAACTGTTAGCTTTTGTTTCGCCTTTTAAAGGGAAAGGAGACTTATCTTCAAGGAACCTACAGCAAATAATTGTGCTTTCTGATCACCGTAATCTGGAATTTGTTAGGGGTAGGCCAAGTGTCTATTTTCCCCGCCCAAATTTGTTGGGGTATCTTTTTTAAAACAATTCAACTTTTTTAAACTCGTAAAAGGGCCCCGGGTCCCCAATGGCAAAAAGGGGGTTTCTTTTTTCGAGAAAGTTTCTCAAAGGGTTCCCAACCTTTTTTTTTTTCCTTTTTTTTTTCTTTTCGCCTAAGAACATTGTTCCCGATTCTAATTTTGGGGGGGTTTAATTTCCCTAAAAAAAGACTTGTTAAAGGGGGATAAGGAGGCCCATGGCACCGATCCCTACTGTCCCCAAAATCTGATGGGGTTTCCCCTTGGTAATTAAAACAAAGAAGTGGACCCTAGCAGCAGCTTTTATACCGAAAAAATGAAAATTTTAAGTTCTGGGGGTAGCCATGATTCCAAAAATTTTCCCGGGCAACAAAGGAGTCAGAAGACGCCCAAAAATTTTTTTTCCCCGATTCTTCTGGTGGCCCCAAATTATCCTTTCAGGATGTGAAAAAATATGTAGCATCTTGTTTTACACTGTGTTTGATTGGGAAAAATCCACGTTCTTCACCCTTTGGGGGCCCATAAAGCCTTTTTTCCCGGGCCCCTCTCGCCCTGGGGTTCGATTTTCCCCTGAAATTCGGGCGTTGGTTTTACCCACCCCCTAAGGGGAAAGAATACTTTTTCTCGGGGGTAGTTTACCCGGCTCACCCGGCTGCCCCAAAATTTTATCCCCTTTATGGTTACCCTCGCTAAAGCACTGCGGTTTTTATTTCTTTTAGAATTTTGTTTCCCCCTTTTTTGGGGTCCCCGATGAGGTTTTTCCCCGGATCGTGGGGGGCAATTTACCTTTTAAAATTTTGGCGAAGTTTTTTCCCCGCACCGGGCATCGGGGAAAATTTAATTTTCCAAACCGGGTTCCACCCCCAATTTTAATGGACAGACTGAACGCAAAATCAGACCCTGGACAGTACCCGCGTTTTATATTTTTCCCCTACAAGATGACTGGGTTGATCGTTTCCTGTGGTGGAATTTTGTTCAACAAATTTCCCAAAAAACCCCCACCAAAAAAGATCCTTTTTTTTGGGGAAATTTTGGGGTCCATCCAAGTATTTCTTCCTAAATTCCCCCCTGTTCCAAAATTTCCCAGCGGTGGGAAAGGGGGTCTCGATTTCCCGCAAAATTTACAACTATAAAGGAAAACGTGAAAAGGGCTCAAGGAAAATACAAGAAGATGGCAGATAGACGTCGTAGGCCCGCACCAAACTTTTAAAGGGGGGGGATAAGGTATGGCTTTTTTACCGAAATTTTAAACTTTTGGTTCCCCTTTACCCAAAAATTTGGAAAAGAGTTTGTTGGGCCCTTTTTTGGATTATCAAAATAATTAGGCCAGTTGCTGTTGGCTCAAGTCCCCTCATTATGGAAAATCCATCCTGTGTTCCATGTTTTTCTACTAAAACTGCTGTGCCCAATCCTTTCCAGGCGGTTTTTCCTCCTCCTGATGCAGTGGAAAATTGATGGGGGAAGACAGTTTGTTGGGGAGCAAATTTCCCAGACTCAAGAAAATTTTTTAGAAAAAGTACCCCAAAAACCTCATTTAAATGGCCAAGGTTTTGGGCCCCAAGAAAAATTTGTGGGAACCAAAATTGAGTAAAAAATCAAAGTCCCAGACTGATAAAAAAAAATTTATTTAGAGACATCCGGAGGGGGACCGGGGTCAGGATCGTCCGAGGCCGCTGTTGAGGGGGGGTTGGGCAGGAAAACTCCTGCTATGACTTGGAACCCTTTTTTAAATGTGTTTGCCCTTAAGTTTGCCCCCATTTAAGATGGTGGGGTCGTGTCTCAGCTGGGTGCCATTTTTGTTTCCCGTTTCTGTTTTTCAGCATATATAAATCCTCAAGCCCGTTACTCATTTTCTTGAGTTTTTGTTTAAGCTCCTGCTGTGGGAGTCCTCTAGCCTGGGGAAATTTATTCCCCTTAGTTTTCCCCACCTTTTCGGGGTTTTCCCCGCAAAAATTTTTTTACCTAGTGTCATTCAACTGTGCTCCTCCTGACTTTGGCCCAGGGTCCAGTTACATCTCTGCGCCTCCTGTTCCCGTCTGCATTGGGGCCCTTTGCTGTGTTCAAGCCCGTTTAGCATTGGTTTTCCCGCTGTATTTCCCCTAGATCGTGGCAGCTGTATATACAGTAAATGAGAATCTGTTATTGATCAGATTACATATAGAAAATTACGGTGTGACCCAACAGAGAGTTTTTGGAAAAGGGTTTGAGAAATTTTTAAATGAAGGTCTAGCCACTGGCATTTTCAATCAGCGGGAATATGATTTTTTGAATGTGAAATACCCGGTTTTATCCAAATTTTCCATTCATTCCCAAAATTTAAATAAAATGCTTTTTCACCTCCTTTGCGCTATGTGGCGGAATTGGGGGTTTGAAAGGAAAATTTATGTCAGTGGCTGGATTCTTTTTTGCAACCCCTTGTGCCCTATGTCCGGATTTTTAAAAAATTCCCCAAAAATGTCTTGTGTATTTAGACCTAGATTGGGACCGAGTATTCCCGGATTGTGTGTGAGTGGGAAACTTTTTATTCCCGTTCCCACCCATCGGGGATAACTGTGTGTCTTATTTTTTAGAAAAATTCCAAATATTCCCAAGAGTTAAGGGGTTTTTTTCTTTAAATGTTACAATATTTTTTACTAATTTTTTTAATGTTTAAGGAGAATTTTTTCCTCAAAAAGTGGGGCCCCTTGGGAGCAAAGTTTTCGCCCTCTTTTGCTAACTTTTTGGGATGGTGGGAGGGGTTTCATATCTTTTTAGATGTAACCTTTTATGTGGGACATGTGGTACGGCCGCTTAGGATGATATTTTTTTAATTTGGTCTGGGGACCAACGGGCCCTGCCCCACTTTTGTCCGACATCTAAAGAGAACTCCTGTAAACCCAAAGTTTACGTTAATGGTACTAGGAATATTTTTTTTTGGACCCAATTTTCAGGCTGAACTGCAACAAAAAACCATAATCAATGTGCATTTGAAAAGATACGGAGGGAATACCATTCTTAGGCAAAATCATGCCCCCCCCCATTCACACAAAAAAAATCTATTCCGTAGGAGAACTATTAGGGAAAGAGAAAAGTTTACGAACGAACTTTATGTACGGGAAAGAGGTAAAAAATGTGAACGTCTCCGGTCGGAGTTACCTAATTGGAGCTCGTCGAGCAAAAAATATAGTGAAAAAAAATCTAGGAGTTAGCTGTTGCATTCACAAAAAGATCAAAAAATAAGGTTTTCCCAAACTTTTTTTACTAACTATGTGAAAGATTCTTTAAAATAAAACTATTATAAAATTTTTCCCTTTCTAAAAAAAGGGATGATATTTTGCGAAAATTTTAAAAAAAAGGTTGTAGTTTTTTAGTAGAAAGTCCCCTAGTTTAGGAAGTTTTCTGCCCCCGGCCTAGTTCTTGTCAAAAAAAGATGGAAACCGGGTGGTTTGTCGGATTTCTTTAATGGCGAAAAGGGTGCAGTGTTTGAAATTTTTGCCAATATATAAAAGAGTTAAAGGGAACTTGAGTGAGGGCCGTATTTTTTTTAAAACATTTTTTAAAATGTAAAAATTTCTTATGTATATATTTGTTGTGTGCCAATGCAAAAAACGATATTTGGAGTACTACGAAAACAAAAAACTGAATCAAAACACATTGGATGCTGTCTTTTTACTTAGAAATCCTTTGCGCAAAACATTCTTTTATGAACGGGGGGAGATTAACTGTTTAAGATTTTCGGGAATTGGGGGAAGTTAAAAAGCCATTAGAGGGGCGTTTGGAAAACGGGCGTTGTTAACAGAAAAGCTTTTTGGATTTATGTTTAAATATTCTCCCCCGAGGTCTTAACTATAGATCAGTTTTAATTACTACATTTTTAAAGAGCAAATATGATGATATAAATTTTTCCCCTTTTGGGAAATGTGAACTTTTTTGTTCTTTTGTTTTTATTTATTTTTTGTTGATAAAGTTTTTTTAAGGATGACATAGGATGATGAGGGGTTATAAATCTCGCCCCTTTATATGTTTGAACATGTTTAGATGTTGAGATCGAAAGGGTTTGGGTTGTTATCCTTGAACTCCCTGGTGTGATGTCCCTTTCTGTGTTTGGATTAAAAAAGCATTGGGAAATTTTTATCTCCCCTGTGCGGATCATCTTCATTGATAAAAAATTTTGCTCAGCTGTTGGGACCCTGAGGGGAGCGGTAGTTTTTCCCCTTTCTATTTTTGATTTCCCCCTCACTTTAACCCCTAAAGGACCCGGATTTTTTTTGTTGTTGACACTTTCTTTTCCCCCCTGCCTTTTCCCAGAGCCATATTTTTTTTTTTTTCCCCTTTTATGACACATGAGGCTTTTTTTTTGCGGGGGAAGAGTCTTTTAATGGGGTTATTCACTGTACTTAGAATATACGGACACCACAAAAAAATTCCAAGGGGGACCAAAATTGTGAATTTTTTTTTATTTTAGCCCATGTTTGTGGGGGTTTTGCTTTTCGGCGTTCAATCTTCTTCAATACAATTTTTATCTGTATTTACAGGTTTTATACGACCGACAAAACCAAACATGTAGGGTTTCCCTTATGTTTTGTTACCGTAAAAAAAATTTTTAAAACTTTTTCTATTTTGAAATTTGCGGCGCGATGCCCTTTTGTGGGAAAACCAAAAAATTTTTTTTGTACTAACCCTAGGACGTCAGGAGGCAAAAATTTTTGTGGGCTTAAATGTACTTTTTATGGTAGCAGTTTTGGAATCATGCAACTTTTTGATCACTTTTATTCCTTTTTTTTAAATGACGAAAAGACCAAAAAACGATTTTGGCGTTTGGAATTTTTTTTTTCTACGGTGTTTTAGTGTACGGGATAAATGTGTTTTTTTTTTTAGATCGGACTTTTTCGGTATGGGGTACCCAAAAAGGTTTTAAATTTTTTATTATTTTATTTTTTTATTTTTAAAAGGGGAAAGGGAGGTATTGCAAATTTTAATACTTTTTTTTTGTAGGGAAAAAATTTTTTTTTTTTTTTCTTTAAAAATTGAGGCCACCCATGGGGCTTGACCCCCAGGTGGGCGATTGTCAATCAGTCTAAAACTTGCATAGGCAAAGCATTTGACTGTCCAAAATGGGGGGTTTCCCCATTCCTGTCTGCGGAATGGGGCAAACCAGGACATGAAGTGACGGAGCCTTCCCAAGGCTCCCCGCTCATTCCGGGGGGCGGATAGTGCAGCTATGCTGTGGGGGATGCACGATTTAATTCATTC
>JAODAL010082931.1:0-11419 GCA_025379985.1 Phyllomedusa bahiana
TAAGGGGGCAACCGGGAGGAAGGGGTCAACAGAAGGAGTGTTAAAATATTTTTTCCGGGCCCCAAAAGGGTCCACATGATTTATGATGATATAAAGGGGGAGCAGGGTTATCACCAGTCAAGAGGGACCACACAAAAAGAAAGATGATATAAGGGGGGCGTGTTTTTCTCCGGGCTAGAGAGGGTCACACATGATTGAAGGTGTATATAAGGGGAGCAGGTTATCTCCGGGGCAGAGAGGGTCACCCAAAGATATGATGATGAAAAAAGGGGAGCAGGTTTTCTCCGGGCAAAAAGGTCACACATGATTTATGGGTTATATAAGGGAGAGCCAAGGTGGTTTTCCCCGGTTAGAAGGGGGCCACATGGTTGTTTATGATATAAAGGGGGGAAAAAAACAGGTTATCTCCAGTCTAGAAAAGGGTCCCCACATAAATAAAGAGGAAAATAAAGGGAAAAGTGTTATTTTCCAGTCCCAGAGAGGGTCACACATGAAAGATGGGATTAAAGGGAGCATGTTTAAACCCCGTCTAGAAGGGTCACACATGATTGAGGGGATGAAATAAGGGGGGCAGTGTTATTCCAGTCTAAGGGGAGGGGGCACACAAGATGAAGGGTATAAGGGGAGCAGTGTTTTTCCTTTCCCGTCTAGAGAGGTGGGGGGACACAAGAGATTTGATATTTAAAGGGACAGTGGTTTTTCTTTCCCGGGCTAGAGGGGGAACACATAGTGATGATGAAAGTGATGAAAAAGGTAAAAGGGGCAGTGTTATCTCCAACTAGGGGAAAGGGGGGTCACCACCAAAGAAGAAAATGATTGGAATAATTGGGGGCAGTGGGTTTTCTCCAGTCAAAAGGGGGGTCACACATGATGGGGGATTATAAGGGGGGCACTTTAAATCTCCAGTTTTTAAAAGAAGGGGGCACCACATGATGATTGGGGGGTGATATAAAGGGGAGCATTGGTTATCTTTTGGTCTAGAGAGGTTTAAAAATGATGAAAGATAAAAAAAGGGGGCAGTGTTAACCCCCAATCCCAGACCGGGGGGGGTCAGTTTTAGCCATGTAGGTAAATGAACCAATATCTGTTAAAATTTAAAACCCGGAAAATGAAAGTGGTTGGGAAAGAGCTGAAAACAAGGGTTAAACTGAAATAAACCTTTAAATTTAAAAATAAAAGAAAGGGGCCCAAGCGGGGGTAGGAGGAAAGCCTTTTCTTTTAAAAATATCTAGGCCCTTTTCAAAAAAAAATAAAAAAATTAAATTTACCCTCTCAGAATTTCGTCCCATCCCTTTCAAGACAATCTAAACCCCCTTTCTTAAACCCCCCCCTTTTTTTGCCCCAGAGAATCTTATCCCATCACGCACTTTGCTCCTTTCCCTACCCCCTGTATTTTATCCCCCCCTCTCCTTTTTCCCTTTTCAAATACCACAAACCACCTTCTCAAATAAAATTTTTTGGCCCCAAACGCCGGCTCCCTACTCATCACTGAAAACCCCTGCTGTATCTTTTTTTTCTCCTGCTTCTTGCTGGGAGGTGAACCCTTTTCCCCCAAAAACCCCGGCCCCCCTCCATTTCGCCCCAAACCTAAAACCCCCCTCCTCCCATTTTAAAGACCCTGCTAACCCCCTTTTTATTTGCTGTACATCTTTTCCCGTCCCTTTTAAATGTGCCTGTGGCAGGGCCCCATCCGTCTGCAACAAACTCACTGCTGTTCATGAACCCGTTTTTTCCCCCAACCCCCCTCAAAACCCCAAACCCCCGAAACAAGGGGTCCAGCCCACTGTAAACCGCCCCTTTCCCCCTTGGGCCCCTTTTCACCTATGGCGGCCAACACTTTCACCCCCCCCCCAACCTGGAACAGGGGCCGGGGGGGAGGAGTTGGGGGATACTTCTCCTCCACACGGACTTAAACCCGGTTTTCCTATACCTGCACCCACACTTTTACTTCCCCTCCTTTGGGGGTTTCCCCACCCCCCAGACTCTTTCCCATTTTCCCTCCGAGTCCCCGGTTGTGTAAAAAGGACCTTTTTTCCCCGGGGCCCACCCCCGCCAGTTTTCCGGATCATTTTTGCCCGCCTTGCCCTTTTTCCCTCAATTTTCCTCTCTACGAAAAAACCCCCCCTCCTCCAATCATGGGGGACCTTTAAAAATCCCCATTTATGCCCCCTTGTCTCCCCCCTGCCTCCAGATCCTTAATCCCCCAACCCTTTTTCTTGGCCTCTCGCAGTTTACTAACTCCTCCACCCACAAGGATGGGAACTCTCTGGATTCGGTTTTTAAGTAACCGTTTTCAAAACTCTAACTTTAAAAAATTCTCCTTACACTCAGATTTACAAACTAAATTCCTTCAAAAATTACTAATTTTTCACCCATCTCTGGACAAAACCTTCCCCTCTCCCGTTTCAGAAATATTTTCCCCCCTGGGAAACCCCAGAATTCACGAAACCCTACAGGCCTCAAATTTGGCCCCCCCCAAACCCTCCCCTTCTCCTGCCCCGACCCCCGGCGCCCCAAAAAAATAAATTTAAAAATCTTCCACCCCCCCTGGAAAACAATTGGCCAAACCCCTCACCAAAACCGCCCCCAAACCCGAGTCCCAAAACCCACAGCCAGGGGACACCCCTCAACTCGCCATCTTTCACGATGTTCCCCGATGTGGGAGCGGGCTGTGGAGGGAAATCGAAGCTACCGCAGACTTTCTCCAACTACAAATTTTATGCCCCAGGACTTATCAAAAATTTCCCTTCAACCCGCGCCCCAAAAAAAAATATTTTTAAAACCCCCCTCATCCAACCTTTCATACAACCCTAAAAGCCTGTTTTTTACCCCAAACCCCCTCCCCTTTTTAGGGCCTTTAAACCCCAGGCCCCCGGTCTCTGAAACCCCTGTGCTGAAGGGCCTGGCCCCCTCACTTCAAAGAGAAAAAATTTACAAAATCCCCAAAAAAAAACCATCCCCACACCCCAAGCAGCCCCCCAACGGGTTTCCCCCCCCCCGCACAACCCCCCCCCTACTCCGGGCTCTTGACCCAAACAAAAGAAGAAGAAGTGCCCAGGCTTCGTCTGTCCCCCACGGCCCCCACCCCCTTTGCCAAGGACCCCTTTCCCCCTTCCCCCCTTTTTCCACCCCAATTTCCCCACCTTCATCTCTCACATAACTGCAATCTGAAAACCTCCCTCACCCCCTTTGGGATCTCCCATCTCCTTTTAAAAAACATGCTTTTATATGAAACGGTTTTTCCCGCCCCCGTCCGGGGTTTTGGGAAACCGCCGGTTTGCACCCCTTTCCCCTAGGGGGGGGGTTTTCCCCGGGCCGGGGGAGGGGGGGGGGGCCCCCCCCGGGGAACCCCACTGCCGGGTTTCGGGGCCCACCCGCCCCAAATCCCCCAAAAAACCCCTTGGCCACGCTCCCGTCCCGGTCCTCGCCCCCTTTCCGGGCCCGGGGGGAAAATGGCCCGCGGAGGGGGCGCCGCCCCCCCCCCCCGGACCCGCCCAGCCGCCCCCCCAAGGGGGCGCTAAAAAACCCCGCCGGCAGTTCGGGGGGGTTTTTCCATTTTTAAAGGGGTTGGGGGGGGCCCCCCGGGGTGCCCCGGGAAATTGGGTTTTAATTTTGCCGGCCCCTGTCCCTATTAATTTTTTTGCACCCACGTCACTTCCCTTTTTGGATCTATGTTGCCTCGTGCCTTAGCTAAAGCTTTCCCTAAGTTTTGTTCTCGCCCAAAACCCGGAGGAAACCAGACCTCTTTTCCTACTTTTTTCCCGACTCCGAACCACGGGCCGCCTGCCCTGCCCTTTCCGCCTCCCCCACGACTACATTCCCGGACTACGCTTCGAAACCCGCCCCACCCTCGGCCGCCCCCCGCAAGAAAATCACTCAGGGGGGACGACCTGGTAGCCTCCCCGCAAAAATTCCATCCCCGCTTTGCGGGGGGCTCTGGTGAAGCCCCGGGGCAAACTTAGAATTCCGTTCCCTTTGGCGGGGCCCTTAACTATCATCGCTTGCGGTGGCCGGGCCCGGACCCCACTACCCAGCCGGGCTAAATTTAAAGTTTCCAGCCATATCCCCCCCAAAGGTTTGCCCCGCCAAGCTCGCGGATCTTACGTTTTTGGTTTTCCCCACAGTCGCAAAAATCGCAAAAAAACGGGCACAGAAATTTGGGCCAGCGTCTCCCCAGGGAAGCTCCGCTCCTCGCATCCCAGAAACCCAGCCTCCACCTCCGGCCCCGTCGGGGGACTTCCGCCCTACCACACCGTTCCAAGGCTACCGGGGACCCAAGCTTGGGCCCCCCCTTTACCCATAAACCCTTTGCCGGGAAAACCCAAGCCCCTGCCGGGGTTAAATTACCCAGTGCTCTATGCACATAGAACTGAGGGCCCCGGATTTTTTTTTCCTTCGAGAGGCCCAAAAGGGTGGGCCCCCCCCCGTTTTAAAACCCCTACTATCGGGGGGAAAAGGCCCCTTTTGGTTTTGGGCAACCCTCTCGGGGGAAAACAGGAACGCCCCTTTGTGACTGGGGGTTTCTACGGGGACCTTTCCTCCGGGAAATTTCCCGCACCGTCTTGGGGAAGGGAGCCCGGCCCCCATGCCCCCCTCTCCCAGAGACCGCCCTCTTTAAAACCCTTTTCGCCCAAGGCACTCCTGGGGTTTTGGGTACTAAGCTGGTCCCCAAAGTTTTCCCCCCTTCCTTTGGTTTCCCGGAGCCATGTGGAATGATGCCGGCCCCCCTGGGGCCACGTTAAAAAAAGGGCCCCCTGTCCGGGCCGGGTTAAAGACTTTTTGGGGCAGCAAAGACCCCCTTTTTCCTCCTGAGTGAACAAAATTCCCCAAACCTGGGCAACCCTTTTGATGTAAGGTTCGCAAAAGAGGCAGAGGACCCTCGCAGTAAAGAGACACGGCACCCCCCCGTCGGGGGTTTTCTTTCGGGCCCCGGGGTTTTTCAGCACCCCCCCCTTTAAACTGCCCTCCCAAGCCTCTGAGGGGAAACCCCCTGAAAATTGGCCCGGGGGGCCCATTTTATCGGAGCGGGAGCAAAAACCCCTCCCAAACCGAAACCTATGTTCTCAAAACTCCCCACCCCCGGACCATTTCCGCAGAAGCTGCCCCCGCTACTCCCCAGCGTGGGGGTTAAACCCGCTCACACCAAAGGACCGTGAAGGCGGTCCAAGGGGGCGGGTTTTTTCCCCTCTCCATTTTTTAAAATTTTCCAGTGGAGGTGACATCGATGCGGTTTTCTTCTTTTTCCGGGGAAAACTGCCTCCTGGATTCGGGGGGTCTGGGGGGAATTTCCCTTTCCTTGCCTCTTTGGGTTAACCCGGCCCCGCAACCTGTAGCCCGGGCGGATAAACCCCCTGCTTAAAATTTTTGGGGGCCCCCCAATTGGGGAGCCCCCTCCCGTGACCCCATCCAGTAAAAAACCCCCGGCCCGGGTTTGACACCCGTGGGGGGGGCTCTGCATAAGGAAAGATCACGTCCACTTTCGGGCCCGTGTTTCCCCCCGATCCTTTTGGGGCCCCCTTCCCCCTGGCTCAACGTCACCCCCCCCGACGCCCCCGATTGGAAGCCCGGCGAAGCCCCTCCCCGGGGCCCGGGAATGCCAAACTTTTTTGCTTGGAGGTGCCACCCCCGGGGTCCCCTACCATTTTCCCCGGGCCCCGCTTGTCAAGCCGTTTGCCCAAGGCCTCCCGGGCCCAGTCCCGGACTTTTTTTGGGGTAATTTTATTCCCGGGAAAAAAGAGGGCCGAATCGCTGCCACCAAAAAAAATTCGGCCTTTACGACTGCCCTTTTTGAACCCCCTGCCGGGAAACATTTCCACCCCGGGGGGGTCCAAACCCGCTGTCCGTGCCAGAGACCCCAGGCCAAGTAAAAAAGCCTACTTCGGAGAATCTGCAAAAAGGGTTTAAAAACGTAATTCCTCCTCCCCAGCCGGAGCCGGGTTTTTTTTTCGTGCAGAAGAAGGATGGATTCCCTCCGTCCGTGTAAAAACCCAAACAGGGCCTAAATAAGACCCCCCCCGAAAAAAACCGCAACCCCCCCCCGGGGGGGATCTCAAGCTTTTGGGCCCCGCCCCGGGGGGGCTAAAGGGGTTTTCCCAAGGGTTTGGATCTGCGAGGGGGCCCTATAACCTCACCCAAAAATTCGGAGGGGATGAGGGGAAAGGGAGGGCCCTTTTTAAATACCCGAGATGGACAATTTGATTTTCTCGTGATGCCCTTTGGGCCTTTTAACCTCCAGCGGTTTTTCCAAGAAAATTGTCCCCTGATGTCCCTTCCGGGGTCTCTTGTAAAAAAACCCGTGTCATAGTGTACCTAGATGACATCCTAATTTTTTTCCCTGATCTTTGGATCACCCGGGCCCCAAGTAAAGGGCCCGGTTCGCAAAAGTCCCCCCGCAGCAACCGATTGTACCCAAGCTGGAGGGAAATTTCTTATTCCATCGGACCACCCACCTTTCCCGCTACATAGTTCGTTTAAGGCCTAAAAGATGGACCCCGCAAAAATCTCCCCCGGTACTTTTCCCGTGGCCCCCTCCTGTCGGTCCCCTTTTAGGGAATAAAAGCCTTCCTGGGCTTCCCCGAACTATTTTCCGACAAATTTTTTTTCCCCCCCCCTTGGTGGGTCCTTCGTGGCCCTTTAGCGGGAAGAATTTCGAACCCGAAGGCCCGGGCCCCCGGAGAACCCAGAAGGCTTTTTGGATCTAAAAAACCTTTTCCACAAACTCCCTTTTTGGTTCCCCCGGGCCCGATTCCAAAAGGCCGTTTCCCCTTTTGGGGGGTGGATGCCTCTTCCGTGGGGGCAGGGGCGGGGCCCCCATGCAGAGAAGCTCCAAAAAGGGAAGGTTTTCACATGTGGGTTCTTCTCAAAGACCTTTTTTTTCCCGGCCGAACGAAACTATGCCATTGGGGAAACCCGGGAAAATCTTGGGCCCCTCAATTTGGGCCCCCAGAGGAGGGGGCGACTCTGCTGGGGGGGCTCGTCCCTCCAATCAACATCTTTAAAGGAAACCCCAAAAAAATTTTTTTTAAACTTCCCAAAGGCCCAAAAATCTAAACCCTCGCCCAAACCCCCGGGGGTCTCTTTTTTTCCCCATGGTTGACTTTCCCTATACATTTCCGGCCTTCTGAAAAAAAGTCAAGGCGGATGCCCTCTTTTTTTGTTCCTCGGACTGTCCGGGGAAGAACCCGTGTCACAAAAAACATCCCCCCAACGGTTTGGGGTTTACGTGGGCTCCCGCAGGTCCCAAAAACATCCCTACAGCAAGACGACGTGCCGGGCCCGGGACTCAGGAGAAGATCCGGGGGTTTGGGGATACTTCCTTTGGGGGCTGGTCATCCCGGAGCTCGGGAATTTTTATGGGATTTTATCTGGCGGGCCCAAATTTGGGGTCCGACCCTAGCACAAGGATTCAAGGACTCCCCCCTCGGGCCCGTGGTTTACTTGTGCTCGGAACAAAAGGCCCACGCCAAAAGGCCCCTTTGGGCCCCTTTGGGATCCCCCTGCCTGGCCTGAAATCCATGGGGCGGGACATAGCTATGACCCTTTGTCACGGATCTTTTCCCGACTCCTCTGGGGGTTTTTTCACCCGGGTGGGGGGACAGACCGGTTTCCAAAAAATTCCCACTTTGTGCCCCTCCCTGGCCTGCCATCGCCCCCCAAATTCTAGTCTTTTCTTTCCGGCATGCCCTTTCCCGGGTTCCGGAAAAACCCCCACACATTGTTCGCCCACCCCCGATGTTCAAAAAAATTTTTTTCCCTTTTTTGGTGGCGTTTTGCTCCCAACTGCAATTTAATTGGACTTCTTTATCAGCCTATCACCCTCAGTCCAATTTGGGGAGGTGAAAAGGGGGAACCAGATTCTGGGAGAATACCTGCGTCACTTTTGTGTCCGGAAAGTCAGGGCAAAAAAGGGCCGAGCGGGTCCCGTGGGCCGAATTTTCCAAAAAACCATCGGGAAAACCCGGAAAGCTTGGGGCCGGGCCGTCCCCCCCTTCTTTGTAGTCCATTGGGCCCCCACCCCACCCCCCCCCCCCTTTTCCCCTGCCTCCTAACACCCGGATGTGCCCGTGCAAAGACCAGGGTTTTTGGGGTATCAAGGGCCCTCTGGCAGGAGACGCGACCTTCCCCTACTTCGGGCCCCCCGCCCGTATGGAAAATCCGGCGGGCAAAAGGGAAAACCTGCCCCGACGTTTTCCCTTTCCCGGGGACCCCAAATTTTTGGGTCTCTTCAAAGATGTGGGGCGCCCCAAGGTCCCTTGTCTTAAATTTGGGCCCCTCGCTTCCTCGGGAAACCCCTTTAAATTTCTTCGGCAGTTGGAACCCCGTTACCTACAAGGGCCTTTTTTGCCCCATCTCCCCCGGATCCCCCAACCCCATTTCCCTGTGTCCCCCCCCTTAAGCCTGGGGTTGAACCGGTTTTTTCCGGGAAAATTTTACGCCTCCCCATAACCGAATCCCCCTGAAACTTCGAGGTAAAGGACATTTTAGATATGAAAACGGTAAAAGGGAGAGGGTTTTTTCCTCGTGGATTTGGAGGGGGTTGGGCCGAGGAGAAATCCTTGGAGCCAATCCCCAATTTTCCTGAAACGGGAAACCTCATCCCAGATTTTTCTGCGGCCTAAAAAGGTTTGGGGAAAGGGCCCAAGGGGGGGGGGAGTACTGTAACGGGGTTTTAACTTTTCCCCAAATCCGAACCTCTGCCCGCCTGCCCTGACCCTTTCCCGCCAATTCCCCCCCCCGAACCCCAAAAGGCCCCCCTTTTTTCCCGACCTTTTGCCTGCCCCGAAATACGATTCCCGGACTACCTTCTGTACCTCGCTGCAAACCCCGGTCCCCACCGCAAGCAAGTCACGGGCAGGGGGGACACCTGGGAGCCTCACGCCGCAGCAAGTCCATCCCGCCCTTTGGGGGGCGGCTTTGGTGAAACCGGGGGTACTTAAATTCCGTTTTCCCCGCCCCTTGGGGTTTAAAATAAACTTTGCTTCGGGGTCCGGCGGGATCCACTTTCCCAGGCCCCCTACATTTTTTAACCCTTAAATGAAAAAGCCCACCCCTGGACCCCTCCTGGGGCGATAACTACCGACCAGGGCTCAAACCGCCCTTCATCTCCAAACTCCTGGAACGCTTTGGGCCCACTCTCGCATTAAACCCTATCTCCCCGCAACCCCTCTTTTTGACCCCTGCAATCATTTTGCACCCTACACCCACCGGAAAAATGCCCTAACTAAATCCCAATGATCCCCCCAAAAGCAAACCTCCCCCCAGGTAACTTCTCATTTTTTGCTTTTTCTGGGGCTCCTTTCAGGGGTTTGACCACGGTTTATCACCAACTTCTTTCCCCAGCATGCTCAGCACCCCTTTCCCCCCAACACCCACTCCTCTTTTTTCTCATCTTACCTTTCTAACCCTCCCCTTTATGTCTCTTTTTCTGGTTCCCCATCTCCTCTCCCCCTTGCTGCGGAGTTCCTCAGGATCGGTTTTTTAGGGCCCTCCCCCTTTTCACTCAAAACAGCCCCCACTTTACAAACCACAAATTTTTGGGTTCCCCGCAAACCCTCCTACCTGATGACAAACCCATTAACACCCCTCCCGAGAAAATTAAATCCTGCCCTGCAAAAAAAACAACCAGGGACTGTCCCGTCCGCTGTCCCCTGACAACATTTCCTCCCCGTATCTTAAACAAACCTCCAAATAAAAAAAGAACTTTTAGTCATCCCACCATCTACTAACCAACCCACCCCGCTACTCTCTGTGGGGTGGTTCCACCCCTAAAATCCAACAGCAAGGCCCACTGTCTTGGGGTTTTAAAAAAAGATTCCGATCTGTCTTTCGTCCCCCTATATTTCCCAAACCCCTTCCGCCTCCTTCCCCCTGCACCTAAGAAAAAATCTCCAAATCCTCCTTTTTTTCATGTGGAAAAAACCCAAACCCCCCATTTTGCACTTTTTTCATACTCGTTCGACTACTGTTTAAATCCTTCTTATCGGTCCCCCCCCCTGTCCAAACTCTCCCCCCTCTTTCCAAAAACCCTTTTTCTTTTCCCGCCGCAAAACGATGCCCCTACCCGTTTTCAGTCACCCGCCCCTGGTTTCCTATCCATGCCCGGGTACAACATAAACTCCTCACTCCCCACTCATAAAGCCCTTTTCCCAAAACGCGCTTTCCCCCCTCCCTCTCCTCCCATCTCTGTCTACCACCCTACCCCCTCTACCGCTCTTTTTGATAATCAGTTTAAAACTCATCCAAATTTACCGAACCTCCCATCCGTCTCCAAACTTCACCTGGGGCACCATTCTCTGGAACTGCTCCCGCAGGCGATCACCACTCAGAACTCTCATACTTTAAAAGGCCCTGAGAAAACACTTCCACTCCCCTACCAAACCCTAATGCTAACACCCCCCCCCCCACCCCCCCACACCCCTACGCACCATCTCATTTTGGGGCACTTCGAAAAGAGGGTGGCAGTTCACCCCGAATTCTATGTAAAAAAACCCCATATTTATGTCACAGGGCTGGACCATGTTAAATTACATTTTCTGCTTTTCGTCCTCCCGTACCCCCTAATAGAGTAAGCTCTTGCGAGCAGGGCCCCACACCCCTTTTGGGCTCACTGTAAGTACTTTTTTTGTGTAAGTCTGTACGTTTACCCCCAAATTTAAAGTGCGCGGAAAAGTTGGCCTTATAAATAAAGATTTTTTTTTATTATGATGAAAAAAGGGAGCAGTTTATCTCCATCTAAGAGGGGCACACTATGATGATGGGGGAAATAAGGGGAGCATGTTATCTCCCATTCTAGAGAGGGGCACACATGATGAATGATGAAAATGGGGGCATGTTACCCAGTCAAGAGGGCCACATAAGATGAGATATAAGGGGGGCATGTTTTCTCCAGTCTAGAGAGGTCACGCAATGAGATTTTAAAAAGGGGGGCAGTGGGTTTTCTCCCGCAGAGAGGGGCACACAGATATGAAAGAAAAAGGGGACAGTGTTATCTCCAGCTAGAGATGCACCATGATTATTAAATTATTATTTATTTTAAACCCATTTATTCAGGGGGGGTGTACATTCGAGGGGGGTTTCATACATTACATAATCAAACGAGTACAATAAGGGGTAATACAATTTGGGACGACAGGGGAAAAGGGACCCTACCCCCAGGGGTTTCAATTTACAAGGAGGGGGAAAGAGACAGGGGGAGGGGCAGACATGTTTGTGGGAGTATGACAATTTTTTTTTAAGTTATAGGGAAGCCCGAAGAAAATGGGGTTTTTAGGTTTTCTTTTTGAAGCTGGAAATGGAAAGACCCGATGTGTTTTGGGGAGGAGTTTTTCCAAATGTGGGTAACACGGGAAAGCTTGGAGACGGTTGTGTGAGGAGCGAGAATGGGAGCAGAGAGAAGGGCCTTAGGAGCGGGGATTGCGTG
>JAODAL010082932.1:0-11419 GCA_025379985.1 Phyllomedusa bahiana
CCCCTATTTTAAAACAAGTGACTTAAATCATTGGCCCACATTCATTAAAATAGGTGTACATTTTATGCTTAGTGCATGTGCATAACATTTTTCAAGACATAATTTGCACATTCACACTTTGTTGATAAATTTCATGCAATTTGCATAAAAATATAATTTACATTGATTGTAGTATTTTAGTATACAGAGTTGACCAAAAAAGAGTGGGAAATAGCCATAGACTCCAAATCAGGTTAGAGAATGAAGTTTATTCACACTTATCTGGGGGCACCACATGTTGAAATCCATGTGCATTCTATTGAGAATTTGCATCCTACAATATCTTAATGGAATCCGTGCTGTAGTTTATTTTATAATCCAAGTTGTTGATTTTTACATTTGAGAGAAAAATAATAAGTAACCTGTCCCTTATTGGCATGGTTTCTATGTCAATTTCACATAAGAAACTGTACAAGGTAGACAGGAAGGCTCTGATTATCCTCGTTAAAAAAGGGGTAACATATGTATTGTAAAAAAAACAATAAATACATACAGTCATGAGAAAAAGAAAGTACGCTTCCAGCGCCATGGCTAGGAACAGAGCTGTGGTTAACAGCTGTGTTCCTAGTGCAGTCTCTGTAAGTGCCGGAAAGCAGAGGAGCCCGGGGAATGTCTGTATGGTCAACCCTGCGGATCTAGAGTGGCCCCAAGGCTGTCTATATAAGAAGCCTGAAGTCAGGGCACACTGTGTGCTGCCCTGACTGCTGCCTGTGTCACACTGACAAAGACGGTAATGTAATAGCATACATGAATATGCTAATACATTACTAAGCGTAGAAAAAAGTGTTAAATAGTTATCCCTTAATGGGATTAAAAAAAAAAAACTAAAAAAACTTAGAAAAGTGTCGTAAAACAAGTCCTGCCTAAAACAGTTCATCATACAACTGTGTCACTTAGAAGGCAAAAAAAGTTACGACTCCCAAAAGGGTGTAGGAAAGAGGGATTTGGGTTTTTGGAGAACTAGGTTGACTTCTGTCTTGACTACAGACTCTATGCCAGGAACGGGCTGTACCTAAATGGGGAGGGTGCAGCTGTATTGGGGAACAAAATGGCCAGGAAGTTGGAGGAATATTTAAACTAGGAACTGGAGGTGGTGGTTAGGAATTACACATGTAGTGTGCTAGATAGTAAAGATAGAGAGTTGGGAATTACTAATAAATCAGAGGGTGGGGTGGATGGGGTAGTAATGGTTGATAAGGACCGGGTTAAAAGAATGAAAACCATAAAATCTAAATCTAAATTGCATGCTGACCAGTGCCAGGTGTCTCACCATGAGACATGGCTGTATGAGAACTATGACTGGGCGGTTAACTTACAGGTTTACAGTTTATGTAGAAGAGATTGTAAAAACCAGAAGGGGGGACGGGTATGTTTTTACATAAAATCCTGTCTGAAGCCCACACTTAGGTAAATTATAAATGCAGGAAATTAACATGTTGAATCATTATGGGTAGACATATATGGTGGTAATAACAATAATGCAATTCTACTAGGGGTCTGTTATTTGTCCCCAAATATAGCAGAACCCATGGAAGATGTACTCCTAAAACAAACAGATGAGGCACAAGGGGTGACATGTATGAATGGGGCTGTGCCATAATTCTGGCCTCAAAAAGCTGTAGTAGACCAGTTCTATAGATGTATGAACAGGCTTACTCCAAACTTTGTCACGATAAGTGCCTCGGTACCGCGCCAAAGACACTTTTTAGCGTGCCAGAGTTTTGGGGCGTTCTGGGGGCGGCGCACCACATTAGTAGAAGTAGACACATTTACGATTCTTTAAGGCCAAAACTTTGGTGCAGAACAGTTAGAATAGCCAGAGCAAGTTAAAGGTGGTCTGCCTGAGTTGTCGTATTGGCACTAGACTGCGCCGGTATGTATGACCAGCAGAAGAACAGATTCATACATTTTGGTGCAGTCTATGCTACCATAAAGCGATTTAGAACTGGTCTATCAGCACCAGAATTCATACATGTCACCCAAGGTGTTTAAAAATAAAAGAACAGATAATAAATGGGATAGCTTTAAAAACATTTTAAGTACCCACTGTGAGAGGTACATACTTTATGGAAATAAAATAATTGGGAACAGGAAAAAAAACAATGTGAATCAACAAACATCTAAAGGAGGCAATAAATAACAAAAATAAAGCGTTTCAGTTATTTAAACAGAAGAACAGTGAATAGGCACTAAAAACTATAAGGAAAAAAATAAAATATGTAAAATAATGATAAAGACAGCAAAGCTGGAGACAGAAAGGCAGATTTCTATAGAAAGTAAAAATAACACCAACATATGTTTTAACTATATAAATAGCAAAAGATTAAAACTGAAAATGTTGGTCCTTTGAGAAGTAGTGAGGGAAGTATTGTGGAGGGAGATTAGGAGAAAGCAAACCTATTAAAAAATGTTTTCTCTACCGTATTTACCAAGAAAAATTACTTTCCTGTTGATGAGCAAAGGGATGAGGTGAACTTCATCTTAAATGTTTTACCCAGAAAGAAGTGCAGCTTCACCTTAAGAAGATTAAAATAAATAAATCACCAGCTCCTGATGGTTTACACCCGCATGTCCTAAGGGAATTAAGTGATGTGATAGATAGGCCCCTATTCTTAACATTTATGGACTGTATAATAACTGGGTATGTCCCAAAGGATTGGCGCATAGCAAATGTGGTAACATTATTCAAAAAGTGATCCTGGAAACCATAGGCCAGTAAGTTTAACCTCTGTTTTAGGTAACATTTTTGAAGGCTTTCTAAGAGATGCTATCCTGGAGTATCTCACTGAAAATAAATGTATAACTCCGTTTCAACACGGGTTTATGAAGGATTGGTCCTGTCAAGCTAATCTCAGCTTCTATGAAGAGGTCAGTTCTAGACTGGATCAGGGTGAGGCGTTGGATGTCATATAGCTAGACTTTTCTAAAGCATTTGATACTGTGCCACATAAAAAGTTGGTAAGTAATTAGAATGTTTGAACTGGGAGAAAATGTTTTCAAGTGGGTAAATAACTGTTTCAGTGATAGAAAACAAATGGTGGTGATTAAATGTACATACACAGACTGGATCCCTGTTACTAGTGGAGTACCACAGTGGTCAGTCTAGGGCCTTATTCTCTTTAACCCCTTACCGCTACATCCAATTTTGCCTTTCTGACAGAGCCCCATTTTTGAAATCTGACATGTGTCACTTTATGTGAGGATAACTTTTTTGACACTTTTACCTATCCATGTGATTCAGAGAATGTTTTCTTGACACATTGTGCTTTTAGTAATAAATTTAGGTCCAAACAATCCTTGTTTGTGAAAGATATCAAATTATCATGAAAAATTAGAAAAATTTGCCATTTTCAAACTTCAAAAATTTCTGCATGTAAGACAGTTGTTCTGCTCAAAATAGTTTATAACTAGCATCTACCATATGTCTACTGTAGGTTGCCATCATTTTTTAAATGTCTACTTAATTTTTTATTAGGGGACTTAGACATGTAGTTGTCATTTTTCACGAAAATTTGCAATATACATTTTTTAGGAAGCAGTCCAGTTCTGATGTGGCTTTGAGGGGCCTGCATGTTAGATACCCCCATAAATGACTTATTTACAACAGTGTTTAAGAACTTTGTTAACCCTTTAGGTATTTCACAGAAATTTAAACAAAGTGGAGGTGACATTTCAAAATTTCACTTTTTTTTGCAGGTTTTTAGTTTTTATCCATTATTTGCAGGAACACGATAGATGTGACCAGGGAATTGCAACTTAATGTTGATTCCTCAGATTTTGCCATTTTTAGAGATATCCTATATGTGGCCCTAGTGCATTATGTAACTCAACCACAAGCCTTAGAGGCATTTGTAAAGGGGAAAAGGGCGGTGTACGTGTTTTTATTTTATTTTTCTTGTTTGTGTCTTACTTTTTTTTACTTTTTCACCTTTTTTTTCACTTTTCACCATAGGTGATTTGTATCAGTGATGTTCAGTTCACTGATACAATAGAGATCAATACAGAGCAGAATTGCTCTGTACTGCTCTCTATGCCAACTGTCAGTCACAATGCCCGGCAATGCCTACAATGCATTGCGGGGCATAGTGATGTCACAGACAGCCCAGGTGCTTTAGTAAAGTATCTGGCTGTCAGGTACTCACACAGCAGTGACGACAGCTGCTGCACCGGTAGCAGGCAGAAGGAACTCACTCTGGCCGTGAGTGATGCAGCATGAGGCTAGCGGTAATATATCCCTGGTCCCATTTCGCGATGGTGGAGGGCCCACTTGTGAGCCCACACAATGTGTAGGACATACCGGTACGTACATTTGCGGGAAGGCACTTTCCGCTATGACATACCAGTATGTCAAATGTCGGAAAGGGGTTAATATATTCATTATGATCTTACACATAGATTGTACAGTAGAACATCAATCTTTGCAGATGATACTAAGCTCTGTAAAGTAAGCAACACAATAGAAGATAATGTTTTATTACAAAGGGATCTGGAGGAGTTGGAGACCTCGGCAGGGAAGTGGCAGATAAGGTTTAACAAAGATAAATGCAAAGTTATGCACATGGGGAGGAAAAATCCATCCCATGATTTCTTGTTAAATGGAGAAATGCTGGGTAAAAGTGACTGGAGAAGGACTTGGGAATCCTAGTGGACAGTAAACTTAATTGTAACAGCCAGTGTCAGGCAGCAGCTGCCAAGGCAAATAGGATTATGGGGTGTATTAAAAGGGGCATAGATGCACATGAACATTATTCTCCCATTACACAAGTCACTGGTCAGACTATACATGGAATATTGTATACAGTTTAAGGCACCAGTGTACAGGAAAGACATTGTAGAGCTTGAACAGATTCAGTCATGGTCCGTGCCGCAGTCTCTGTTCTAGGTCATGAACATGGCCGTGTTCCTGTCCTTACGCCATGGCCTCTACTGTGAACTGTGGTCGTACCTATGTTCCTATCGCAGATCTGGTTCCTGTTGCGGTGCCGCTGTCGCCGTGAACGCTCCTGTAGCCGCTGCTTGCCCATCTGCGGTTGCTGTGTGGCTTTTCCCATGCTGCCATGCTGCTCCTCCATCTAGTCTGCTACCCTATTTCCCTGTCTCTCTATAGAGGGCGGCGGCCACATCTTCCACTCCTTTATTCCCACAGTGTGCAGCAGGGTTTGGCTTCCTCTGCCAATCCTCTTCCACCTGTGTGGTTATAAGCCTGCTTCTCCCCACACTCCCGGCCTGATCCTTGTTTTGTTATGTTCTCATGTTGTGTTTTAGTTGCTTGTAGTGTCTTGTCTTAGGTTTATTAGTCTCCATGCTGGTTTCCATGTGTCTGTCTGTATCTTTGTTCATGAGCTTCCTTGCCATGTTCTGTGCCTGTGTTCATGCCATGTTCATGCCTTAGTTCCTAGCTAGTGTCCTAGCTTTAGTCTCTGATCATGTTCTTGGTGTTGTGTCCAGTCAGTCTATGTTTTGTACCTTGCCTTCCGTTTAACATTCCTGTTTGGCATCTGTTTAGTCCTGTCTTTGTCTGTTCTGTACCTGCATATATCTACACCTAGTCTTCTATATCTTTGTCCCTAATCCTGTTGGTGTCTTGCATTGGCACTTCTGGCCTGTCTGGTCAGGTACCACTGCTGGGGACTGCTCTGAGGTCGCACCTGGTGGCCGTCGGAAAAGCCATCCTTATCATCTAAGGCTCTGTGAAGATGCTGATGGCTGCTTAGTTATGCCCCATTGGAGCAAGCCCGGCAGTGGTCCAGTGGGTCCACTACCCGCTAATCCAATACAGGTTCAAAGTCGAGCAACAAAAATAATAAAAGGACTGGGTGGACAGCAGTACCCAGAAAGCTTAACAAGATTATGGTTATTTTTTTTAGAGAAAAGATGGCTTCGGGGGGGCATAGTAAGAGCAGTGAGACTGTGGAACTCTCTGCCAGAGGAACCTGTCATAGTAAATTCATGAACAGAGTCCAAAAAGGGTCCAGATGCATTTCTAGATTGCAATAATATAACAAGTTACAATGACTAGGATTCTGGAGTAGGGTTGTTGATTCAGGGATTTATTCTGATTGCCAGATTGGAGTCAGGAAGGATTTTTTTCCCTAAAATGAGGACAATTGGCTTCGACCTCATGGGGTTTTTTGCCTTCCTCTGGATCAACACTAAGGCACAATAGGCTGAACTGGATGGACGTCTGTCTTTTTTTTCAAATTATGTAACTGTGACTAGAAAAACTACAAAATTTAGCTGGTCATTAAGGCATTTTCAGGCTTTCGGGTTAAGTAAACTTTTTAAAGGGAGCCTGTCAAATTTTTCATGCTGCCCAAGTCTGTTTTACTTTTAAACACTACAACATTTCAGAGAAAATACATCCAGAAGTAGTGTATAGTGGGGAAGCATATCAGCCTGTGCAAAGTCTACTGTGTCGCTTTTTACTTTGTGTAACCAACAACTTAACTGGACAGGAAGCAGCTACATAGCAGTCTCCTTTATTTCAAAGAGTGATTTCTTTAAACGCTGTAGCATTTAAGATGTTCCATTTAAGATGTAGAGTCATAGTAAGGTGTTGCATAAATTGTCATTTCAGATTTTGTTTATATAGTGTGGAATTCAGCTTCACCAATGGTAGACAACAAGCAGGATTAGATGCAAAACAAATCAGGATTTTTTTCAAAATGGAAAAGAAGCCAGGAACAATAAGAACACAAAAATGTCCAAGCAGGAGGTTTAACAGCAGCCGTTTAACATTCAACTTTGCTTACTTCAGCCGAAAATAATATAAAGTCCATACACCACTGTGTTGTGGTTACAGTTAGTTGGCAGACAGGCATACATGATGCAGTCATCTTTTTTCGGGTCTCTCTCTCTTCCTCCATGGCACTGCGTAGAAGACTTCAGCCAGCAATTTCTTTCTACCTTGTTCCCAGGCAGCTTCTCCCTTTTAATTACCTTTGAGATCTGCACCTAGTCTCCTTATTCATTTGTGTGGCTTGGCTGGGATGTACAGCAGGATCAGCCACTATGAAAACCCTGAAATTACATTAACGAGACAATTAACTGCATGGCACATATCTGCCCTCCACTATCTTTCCTGCGTACCTCCTGAGTACCTGAACCTGTCAGACAGTGGACCCTAGACAAGGCATTCACATTTATATGATGTTTTCCTGCCCTGTGTTCTACCACAAACTTAAAGTTCTGTAACACCAGGAACTACCTTATAACTCTTGCATTATTACTAGTGTTGAGCGATGAAATCGGAAAAAGTTTAAATCGGGCAGATTTTCACTAAAATCTTGGTTCCGCGATGTAGAGATTATTTTTCTTAAAATCTGATCAATAATCGACATCGTGGATTCCAATCATGCCATTCTCGGCGCTTCCTGTAATTTTGGTGGACAGCCAATCAGTGCAGAGCACGGGGGTGGGGTGGGGGTGAAGAATGTCACCAGTGGGGTGTGTAGGGATCTCATTGGCTGCTGAAATCACATGACCTCGTTTTATCTGTCACTGCACTTCCTGATTTGCGCCATTCGCTTCTATACAGCCAACAGAATGGATAGCTGTCTCTCTGCTCAGTTTTTTTAAAAGCTAGTAGAGATTGTCTGACAGCGTTTTTACAACTGAAAAGGATCCTTGATAGAGTATTTTGGTTAGGGTACAGCAAAATTACAAAATTCTATTTAGTATTAGTTAGAGATATGGAAACAGTTCCAGTGCTCTGAACAGCACAGCTGCGGGCGTGGGGGGCCTGGTTCGGGGGGCAGATCCTGCATCAGACATATTTTTCCTCTCAAGCCACTGGAAAATAGCACCAAATTTTATTTCTGCATAGCTAGCATCCACCACAGCCTCAGTTCAGGGTGTCCCTTTCTTGTGGGATGCACGTCTGCATTTATTACTCATATTTGTCCTCTCAGGCCACAGTGAAATAGCATTCAATTTTATTTCTGCATTGCTAGCAGCCACCACAGTCTGAGTTACAGGTGTCCCTGTGTTGTGGGATGCACGTCAGCATTTATATTACTCATATTTCTCATCTCAAACAACAGAGAAATAGCACCCATTTTATTTCTGCATTGCTAGCGGCTACCAGAGTCTGAGTTACGGGTGTCCCTGTGTTGTGGGGTGCACGTCAGCATGTGGCCATGAAACAGTTAATAGATGACTGACGGCAGCCCTGGCTCTCACCGCACCCACTCTAACTAGGGCCCTTCCAGCTGACTCTCCGCATTCCCCGTTGGGATGTTCTTACTGCCACCACATATATGACAAGTTGTGGGTCCCTGGTGCAAAAAGTGATAGGGGTCTCCTGCCAGTTACCATGTGCCATTTCCAATACCGGTGTCTTGTTTTATGTCAAAGGGACCCCGTAGAAGCTGCTACCACTGTACCTGCTGTGGCTACACCGACCTCATGTTTTCAGTTAGCCATTGAATGGAATGGATTATTTTAGCCTGTGAATTTTTTCTATGACTCTTGTAGCCTAATTGTCTTGACTAAGATATACCCCCTATCCAGTTTACTTTTGGATGTTTAATTCCAGCTTCACCTCACTTGTTTGGGTGTAAAAATGAACCTGGTGTTCCTCTCCCATAGACTTTAATGGGAATCGGAGATTAATCGCAAACGAGGATCGAACATCGGGAGATGATTCAACAAAATCTGGAATAGACTCGAAGCAGATTATTGGCCGAATCGCTCATCACTAATTATTACCTGCATTTTGCACATCCATTTTAAGGAAGCATGACCTGAAAAAACTTCTAAAAATCTCTTCAGCCGACAGTACCGCAAAGAGTTTTTTTGGCCGACATTCCCTTTCCACAGTAGTTGTTCCTTTTCGGGGGTGGCTTCCGCTCAAATATGTAATGGGGTGCTCTTTCCATTCCCCTTTCCCCCAACATTATTGCCCCAAACCAAACTCTGAGGTTTTGATGGATAAAAAATTTCTTTAGAAAAGCCCATTTGCCACTAACACCAGCTGACTTAACGGACTTGTTTCAGGGTTGAAATGCCTTTTCTGCCCCCTCGGAGCACAAAACTATTACGGGTTTTTTTCCTTTTGTGGGGTCAGTCAATGGCACTGGAAAAAAGGGACAATTTAAAGCAAAAAAACCTCGGTAATAGGCAACAACCCCCAGGAAACCCATTTTTTGTAAGGGGTTGTGGTCAACTTGAATTATCACTTTTTTTACCTGGGGTCTTATTGTCCTTTCCTATGATAAACCCCCAAAAAAGGGATCCTCTTACCCAATGGCAAACTTCTCGGGGTTTTAGATAAACCGCTTCTTAAAGGAAACAAGTACTGCTTGTATTTTATCAGATGGGATCCATTCGTATTTAAGGGGCCCCAATGTTAGGGTTTAAAAACTGTTTATTGTCTCTGGGAAAGTAGCTGATCACCTTGTAACCCAAAAAGGAACCCGGTAATTGAAAAAAGGGCCCCCTTGGGATGTTCTTTCTGCCACCCCATATATGAAAAGTTTTTGGTCCTGGTGCAAAAAGTGATAGGGGTCTCCTGCCAGTTACCATGTGCCATTTCCAATACCGGTGTCTTGTTTTATGTCAAATGGACCCCATAGCGGCTGCTACCGCTGTACCTGCTGTGGCTACGCCGTCCTCATGTTTTCGGTTAGTCATTGAATGGAATCGATTATTTTAGCCTGTGAATTTTTTCTGTGACTCTTGTAGCCTAATTGTCTTGACTAAGATGTACCACGTATCAAGTTTACTGTTGTGGATGTAAATTCCAGCTTCACCTCACTTGCATGGTTTTAAAAATGAAACTAGTGTTCCTCTCCCATAGACTTTAATGGGAATCGGAGATTCATCGCAAACGAGGAACGAATATCGGGAGGTGATTCAACAAAATCTGGAATCGACTCGAAGCAGATTATTGGCCGAATCGCTCATCACTAATTATTACCTTCATTTTTGCACATCCATTTTAAGGAAGCATGACCTGAAAAACTTCTGAACTCTCTGTCAGCCAGACAGTACCGCAAAGAGCCATTTTATGGCCAGACATTACCTTTCCACAGTAGATTAGTTCCTTTCGGAGGTGAGCTTCCTGCTCAAATATGTAATGGGGTGCTCTTTCCAATTCACCTCTTCCAACATTATTGCGCCCAAACCAACCTCTGAGGCATCTGACTGGATAATAAATTCTTTAGAAAAGTCAGGTGCCACTAACACCAGCTGACTATAACGGACTTGTTTCAGGGCTTGAAATGCCTTTTCTGCCTCCTCGGAGCACTAAACTATTACTGCGTTTTTCTCTTTTGTCTGGTCAGTCAATGGCACTGCAATGGAGACAAATTTCAGCAAAAACCTACGGTAATAGGCAACAATCCCTAGGAACGCAATTTTTTGTAAGAGGTTGTGGTCAACTCTGAATTATCACTTTGTTTACCTGTGGTCTTATTGTGCCTCTCCCTATGATGAACCCCAAATACCAAGCATCCTCTTACCCAATGGCAAACTTCTATGGGTTAGCAGTAAACCCAGCTTTCTTGAAGGAAACAAGTACTGCTTGTACTTTACTCAGATGGGATTCCCATTCAGTATTAAGGACCCCAATGTTATGGAGCTTTAAAATCCTGTTTATTGCTCTCTGGAATGTAGCTGATGCACCTTGTAACCCAAAGGGAATCCTAGTATTTGAAAGAGCCCATCTGGGGTGGAGAAAGCAGTTTTCTCCTTTGCCTCCTCTGACAGGAGAATCTGCCAGTAACCTTTGGTGAAGTCCAAAATGGTAAAGTACCTGGCTGGTTCCAAACTTTCGACTAGTTCATCCACCCTGGGCATAGCTCCCATTTGGTTTAGGCACCAAAACAATGGGGCTAGACCAACCGCTTTCAGACTCCTCAATAACCCCTAGGGCTAACATTAGCCTTACCTCCTCAGAGACTACTTGTCTCCGAGATCCAGGAATTCTGTATGGCTTAATGTGTACTTTCACCCTGGGGTCAGTAATTATCTCATGGCGAATGACATCATGCAATGCCTGGAAGTTCGGTGAAGATATCCCTATTCTGCTGGAGGAATGTCCTGTTTTTGGGGTTTGGATAGGGCGTTACCTATGGTAACCTTCCCAACCTATATGTGCTCCCTATATACCTATATGGGCTCCCTAGATACTTATATGGGCTCCATATCTACTTATATGGGCTCCTTAGTGTAACGATTCTGGAGGTGGATCCACTGGACCACCGCAGGCGATGGCGTAAGCCCATACCAGGGAGTGGAATCTAAGTGGGACCCGGTTTTCACTAGAGCCCGCCGCAAAGGGGATGGTCTTGCTGCGACGGGTGTCCACCAGGTCACTACCATGGCGGGGCTTGCCTGCGGTGAGCGGCCAAGGGTGCGAGGTAAAGGCACAGGCAGC
>JAODAL010082933.1:0-11418 GCA_025379985.1 Phyllomedusa bahiana
AAAATCCTTTAAAAAAAATCCGATCACCAAAAAAACTGTGCCTTTCAACTTTGTCATAAAAAATTCGCTAAAAACACTACGGGGCACCAAACTGGATTGTGGCCGAAATTTTTCCGTTTTTGCAGTGAGAAAGCTGTCCTGCCCGGCCATATGTGGCATCAAGCGGGTGTTCAGTGGGGCGGACCATCGTTACCCCAAGGAAAACCCCCCTTTTGCCCACGGAAATGTGGAACGACTGACCTTTTCAAATGAACGGGCGTGGATGGGCCAGATTTCCACACACCAATGTTTTTAGGTGTCAGTCGGGGTTAAAACTCCTCCCTACCACTATCTGATCCGCCCCCCGCCTGATGCCACACATTGCGCCATTTTTCTCCATCTGCCAACCACCATCTTCCCCGGGGGACGGGTATTGCCACCCACCTCAACACTCTGTCATTGTCCACTTATAAACCTCATGCTGCTGCGCTGTTTGCTGTTTGCCGTGACACCCACACTGTTTTATTGGCCATTTCCTGACCTCATGCTTTTTGCTCCTCCCGCCGTCCCAAAAAATCCGTTATTGTGCCACTTTGTGGCCTACTCCTTTTTTTTGCCACCTCCAAATTTGTCATTGTGCCACTGCTGACCTCATGCTGCTGCTGTGGCTGCTGCCATGCCTCCACACGTGTCATTGTGAAACTGCCTACCTCATGCTGCGCCGGGGGGACCTCCGTCTATCATTTTACCACTCGTGGCTTCCTCCTGTTTTCCACCCCAGAATGTCTTTGTGCCACCTCTACCTCATGCTGTTTCTGTGACTCCGCCGTCCCTCCACACGTGTCATTGGGGCCACACGGGGGCCTAATACTTTTTTGCCACCTCCGAATGTCATTGGGGCCACTGCCTGACCTCGTACTCTGCGTTGTGACCTCACATGTTTGATTGTCCCACTCTGTGGCCTAATATGTTTTGCCACCCCCAAATGTCATTGTGCCACTTTCTGACCTATCGCTGCTGTGGCTGCAGCCGTGTCCTCCACACTGTGTCCTTGTGCCACCCTGACCTATCTGCTGCCGCCGTGACCCCCGCCTCATAAATTGTGCCTTCTGGGGCTTTCCTCCTTTTTTCCACCTCCAGAATGTCATTGTCCACTCCCTAAACCTCATACTGCTGTGGCTGCCGCCGTCACCTCCACACTCTTCACAAATTTTGGGCCACCTGAGCTCTCAGCTTGTTTTTTTCCAGCTTTCGCTGGCAGACTTTATCGGGCTACTTTTCCCGTTGATTTTTTTGGGCAGTTTTGCCCTCTTAATTCCCAGGAATTTTTTTATAGTGAAGCGTTTTCTAAGAGGGGGCGGAAGTCATCTGCGTGTCTACAAAACACAACATTGTATAAGACCAAACCAAGCTCCCTCTGCTTTATTTGCATGGCACAACTTCTACACACCCGCGGGTCTGTGCAGCCGGGGAAATAGCTGCTTTTCAACGCGATTCATCCCGAAGTAATTCGGACCGAATTTATTTTTGTTGGAAAATTTGGCAAAGTGACCGAATCGTTTTTTTGAAAAATTCCCCCATCTCATCTGTACCCTTCCTCGGGGGGAATTTGTAAAAACCCTTTTGACATCGAGGGTGCAAGGAAACGTAACATATTTAAATTCGCCTCTACCAATTTGTGAGGAATCGTTAGTATCCTTCGGCGCGTGGAAAAACCCCTTACAATGGTTTGCAAAAACTATCATTTGTTGCAATGGGTTGAAATATTACCCATCCCCGAGACGATGGGTCTCCCGGGGGGGGCGCTAATTTTTTTAAACTTGGGGACAAGGTAAACACCGGGACTCAGGGTTTGACCCCTTTGCAGTTTTTTAATTTGTATCAATGAGGCCCCCCACTCTGCCTTGTTCTTACCATGTCAATTTATTTTTAATCGTGCTGTAGGATCCTTTTTGGATATTCTCATATACAGCTTTACGCCAACGTTAGCTGCCTCCTCAAAAAACTTAGCTTTTTCCATTTCAATGGTGCTGCCACCCTTATCTGTTTTTTTTCACGATTTATTTTTTTCATCCTTCTTTAACTCTCTATGTCCCTTTCCCTTTTTTCATTCGTAATTTTGCTTGCCCTGTCTAGTTTCCCATAGAGCGCCATTTCCCTTTTCCCCCCACCTCACTACTCACAAATTTTCCCGGAATATTTTCCAATGCTGGCCTTGGTCACTTCAAAAAAATTCCATATTGGCCCCCTTCTGGGTAATAATTTACCTAAGGCATGATCCTTCCCTTTTCAGTAATTCCCAAAATTGCATCCTTAATCAAAATTTCCCTTTGCAAAACCAAAAAATCTGTCTAAAAATTTAAAATGTGATTTTTTTAACTGGGGAAAAAAAAATTCAAACCTTTTTTAAATTACTTAAAATTTTGGTGCTTTATTAATGTCCGGATTTTATATAACTACAAAAGCCCCTTCCCGGGCCCTTTTTCTTCGTGTTCCTTTTTTTTTTTTTTTTTAAATTGCCGCGTTTTTCTAGTCTTTCCCACTCTTTGGTTTCCCGGGGTGGGTGGCCCCCTTTAAAAAAAAGACTCTCCACCAATTTAAATTTTTCTCTGGTTTTAGGGGAAAATTTGGGTTATTTTCTTTCTGGGGGCCCACTCTTATCTGTCCCCGGGGTGATGATTAAAACCCTCAATATCAAAATTGTTTAAAACATAGTGGGGTTTTCCCGGGGGAAATCTTCTCTCGTTCCCCCCAGGGTGTAGACTCATTTAGGGCATAGCCCCCTTGTGTCACGTTAAAAATTTTTTAAATTTTAATGACATAAATCTGTTCTTTCAATTTAGTGATTTTTTTGCTTGCCCTTTTTTGTTGCAACTCATTTTATTTTTTTTTCTTTTTTCTTTTTTTTCCCGACCCACTTCTTCTATCCCCTTTACGTATGTTGTTTACGGCCAGCCGAATATGTTGGACAGTCAGCAGCATTAGGTCAAGAGAGTACCGGTTACTGATTGTGTACCATTTCTCACAGTATTGCGGATCGTCTTTCAATAGGATAGGGAGTAGGGGACTCCTTAGGCCTCGCGGTATCCGCTGTACTTTAATGTATTCCCCAAAAAGGGGTTTGATGCATTAGGGTAAGTTCGGGTTTTTTTCCTTTTTTAAAGTCTAAAAATTTTCTTTTTGAGATCTTGTTGCGGTAATTAAACCTGCGGGGCTAAAAGCCAACCCATTTGACTCTGTTTTCCCTGGTTTAATAAGTAACCCCCTCTTTAAACCGAGAGAAAAAAGAGGTCCAGCTCTTCTTCCGAACCATACAATTTTGTCAAATGACATTATTTTCTTTCTTTCCCTATATAAACACCTATGGGGTAACAGTAACTTTAAAATTTATTATAGGTTTAAAAACAATGTTTGGGTCCCCACCTCCGAATCCCTATTTACCTTCTTATTTTTAAATCCCAAACTGTCACGGGAAAATTTTTATCCCAATTTAACATTTTTTTCCCCATATCTATTAAACCCGGGCAAAAACAAAGACAAAAATTTTTGGGAAATTTCTTTTAAAAGAGGAAAGTCTTAGTGACGCAAAACTCAAAAAAAACCTGCAATCCACGTACAGTCCCTTAATTTCCCGAGTTCCGAGTCCTAGAAAGACCCAAAAACGGACCCGGGTATCTCGTGCCTCTGGTGAAATTGTTCGAAAACCCCTACTGCATAATTAAAGCCAGCACACCCCAGAAATTTTTAATGTTTATCCCCAAAAGGGGCCCAAACCCATGCGAATACGACGAAATCTTTCGACAGATAATGAAATATCATGGGGGCCAAACAGAAATGGTAGAAAAAATTTTGGGGGAAATTAAAAAAAGGGGTAAAAGCGCGAACCCAACATTTCGGGTTTTTGGGGGAAAGAAATGACAACCCCTTTCAACCGTAGTGAGCTTCAAAGAAAAAGATTAGAAATCAAGACAATAGATTGGGGTTCCCCCAAGAGTTTTTATTCCCAAATCAAAATTGGGGTCACTAAAATCAAAACGTAAAAAATTTGGGGTATTTTTTTACAGAAGGGCCCTAAGAAAGGGGCCACTTATTCGGATTACCCCAAAATTTAAATTTTCCAACGGGGGGGAAAACAAATTTGGGAATTTTATTACCCACCCCAGATTTTGAATAAAAAGAAAAAACCACGTCCCAAAGGGTTTCCCGGAAACACAGAGAAAGGGCACATCCTATCATGCCAAAAAATTGGTCATGCCGCAATAAAAATTTCCCTATATTAGTCACCCTATGTCTGGGGCCCAAAAGAATTAAAAGGTTTTGAGGTTTTTAACCTGCACCCATGAAAAATTTTTTCTTAAATGTTAAAATGCCCTTGTGGGAAAGGGTATGTTTTTCCAGGGGCATTTGAGGAGAAACGGATCAGATTAAAAAAGCATAAATCTCAGATTTGCCTTTTAAAAAATAAAAGAAAATTGAACAACAAAGAAAGGGTGGATAAGCCTGGCCCCGGGGAAATTTTAAAGGGAAACGTCAGAAACAAGACCCCTTTTTCACGAGTTCGGGCCACGAAGTTTAAACCCACTTAAGATTTGGGGTGTGATTGAGGAAGTTCAGGATGATAACCAAAAAACCCAAAATAATTTTTAGATTGCTTCCAAGAGTAAAATTGGATTTTATAAATTAAAAAACTCTTTCACCTAAAGGACTTTAACAAGAATGCCAATGGGAAAATATATATAATAAACCAACCCGCGGGGGACTAAAACTCCCCTCCCATTTTCTTATTGAGGGTAGACATAGTAAAAAAGATTATAAACCCTTTATCAATAAATTTTAAAAAAATAGTGACACTGACAAAAGATAAAAATAAATTATATATAAAAACCATTCAGCCTCTAACAATTAAATAGTAAATTGTGGGATTTTTTTTTAATGTTTGTGTAAGGGATAAGTTTGTTTTTGTATAAGTTTTTTTTGTATATGTTTTAGATAGGAAAATATAAAAAGGGATCAGCCACGACCCCACCTTTACACCCCGAGAAAGGGGGGGTGACCCCTGAAACGTCCGTGACCCCGTCCCAGGTGCCGGACCCAATCAGCAGGCCCCCGTTGGGAAGGGGCAGCTCTGACCTTTTAAATGGGGTAGACACCCAGAGCAAAAAGAAAACCGCTTTTGTTTTTGGGTCTTACTAGTTTCCCGTTCTGATAGCCTAACGTTTTCAGGTTTTTTGTATACGGACTGGTTATGGGCTTTTGGTTTTTTTTGAGAGATTTGATGTTTTTATTAGTACCTTTTTAAGGGGGGGATAAAGCCGCTTTTGATTTAAATTTTTATTAAGGTTTTTGTGAGGCATTTTTTAACAAAATCAGCAAATTTCCCGGGAGTGTTTTTTTATTTTTTACAGAGGTCACCGTGCAGTTTAAAAAAAACCCACATACTAAAAATTACTCGCCCGGTCCCAAAACGAATTTCACAATTTCCCAAAATTTTTAAATTTTTTTATGTTTTTTCTGCTTTTTAAAAAAAAAAAAACCCTTTTATTCAAAAAAAGGGAAAAAACGTTTTTGCATCGCCATAGTCTGAGAGCCATTATTTTTTTCTTTTTCTGTGTACGGAGCTGTGTAGGGGCTTGTTTTTTGTGGGATGAGATGCTGTTTTCATCGGTATAATTTTTGGGGAGACAAGACTTTTTGATCAGTTTTAAATCCGTTTTTTGGAAGGCAGGATGAAGAAAATACTGCAATCCGATTCGATTACGGCGATACCCTATTTATATAGTTTTTTTTAATTTTGAAGCACTTTTAAAAAAAAAAGTGTTTTTATTGTGTTAAATAATATATTAATTGGTACAACTTTGGCGTTTATATGAGTTTTTGATCGCTTTTTATTCCATTGTATGTGCTGCAGGATGTACAAAAATCGCAATTCTGTGACTGTTTTTTTTTTTTGTTTTTTTACGGCGTTCACCGTACGGGTTAATTAACATGACAGATTTATAGGGTGGGTCGTTACGCATGCGGCAATACCAAATATGGGTACTTTAGTTATTTTTTATCTTTTTTGGGCCGATTGGCGTTTGTAAAGGGGAAAAGGGTGGTGTACGTGTTTTTAATTTTATTTTTTGTGTTTTACTTTTTTTACTTTTTTTTTTTTTTACTTTTTCACATTTTTTTTTACAATTCCCCAGTGGGGATTTGTAACAGCAAATTCCCACTGGGGAAAAGCAATCGTTAGATTGCTGTTTGAATAGGAGACCTGTGCACAGCGTTACTGCCATGCACAGGTCGCCATGGCAACTACTAACAGCAGACTACCCGGATGCTTTCAGAAAGCATCCGGGGAGTCCAGTAAGAGACCAGCTAGCGGCATCTGCGCAGCCTGCTGCGCCGGATCGGAGCAGCAGAAATCACTCCTGCTGCCTGTGCCTTCATTATCGCAGCCTTGACAGGCTGCGGTAATGAAGCGTTAATCACCCGCGGCCGGAGCTCATTCTGGCCGGGGGTGATGCGGCATGAAGCCAGCGGTAATTTACCGCTGGTTCCATGTTGCGATCGTGCGCGGCTTGCTCGCCAGCCCGCACGATCGCCAGGACGTATGTAATGTGCCAAAAATCTGTCGTATTCTACACTCTTCTATATCTATTTAGAACTCTAGTGTCGGCGCCAAGTAAAAAAAAAAGTACGCATTCGAATTCATACAGGTCGCTCAAAATTCACAAACAAACAGAATGTATTGACCAAAATGTATCACTACTATGTGTCACAAGAACATTCTCAAAATCAGATGGAGAGTTAAAAGCAATAAAAAGATATTTCCAACTAAAGTGACACATCAGATTTGAAAAATTGGGCTTTGTCAGCGAGGCTGAACTTGTTGCAGCGGTAAGGGTCAACCTATGAGCGGTCACCTCCACCTTCCCAATAGGGATATAAGACAAACATCATTGACACCAGTCAGGCTTATTTATTGTACACTATAGCTTTTGTGTTATATATTACCTGTATATTAATTTTTTGGGCTGTACAATGGGGGGACTATATTTATTTAAAGCATGTTTGCCAACTATCTTGGATTGTGCAGGAGACTCCCACAAATAGGGTGTGCACAGCATTTTCAGCATGCTCGCATCACAGAGTAGAAGAGAGGTGAGTATCTCTACTCCCCACTCCTCACTCTACTTCGGTAAGCTTTTCTGGATGTTGGATAGCCGATACAGCATACAGTTAAGCTGAATGACACCCTACTCCCCACAGGTTACACCCAGCTTTTAGGTGCCCTCTGTGAGGGATAGAGTGTCACTCAGCTTTTTTAGATAGCCTATCCAGCATCCAGTAAAGCGGTGTGACACTCAATCTCCCACAGTTGGCACCCAGTTTCTGGATGCTCCCTGTGTAGAAGAGGGTGTCATCCAGTTACTGTTTGGCCTCTGGGGGGATGGAGTGTCACCCAACTTTACTGGATGATGGACAGTTAACTGCCACTGGTGGCACCTGTTGGGGATAGGATGTCACCCAGCTTCACTGGATAGCCTATAACCCAAGTAATGCTGGGTGACACCCTACCCTCCAGATTTACTGGATAACATTCCATCCCCCACAGATGGCACCCAGTTTTCTTATCATGGAATGCTGATTGCCACTTATGGGGGATGGGTGTCAACCAGCCTTCTTGGACACTAGATAGGCTATCCAGTCTATGTGTACGTACAACTACTTCAGTGAATTATGTTGGATGATCCATGACCTATATTTTTTAAACAGTTAGAGAGGGCTGGTGTTGGAGAATCTGTATTTAATTTTTTTGTATATTGTTAGTGTCTATGTTTTTTTTTTTCATTAAATGTCAGTGCTAGTATTCAAGGCATATGACAGACGCCTCTCAATCACTATTGTTGGGGCTTGGTGTCAGCCAGTGGTGGTTTGTGTTAACCCTAAGGCTGACACTAACTCCCTCTTATTATTACACCAGTACCCAATGCACTAGGGACACTGGAAAGAGCTGAGTAACTGTCAGAAGTAAATCCTATAATGTGGTGGTATTTTTTAGGATAGGAAGGGCCCAATAATCATGGACCTTCCCATCCTACTAGTTTCAGGCAGTAGCTGCTGGTTTTAACTTGGCTGGTTATGAAAAAAGAGGGGGCATATTGTTTGTAGTTATTAAAAATCTAAAATTAGGCATCCACTGTAATCAATCAATCAATAAATAAAAAAAAACAATAGGGGGGTCCCTATCATTTTTCATAATCAGCCAAGATAAAACAAACAGCTCAAGGCTGAAAATATCAGGATGGGAAGGTTCATGGATTTTGGGCCAGTGTCAGACTGGCCCACCAGAGGATGCTGGTAATCTCCTGGTGGGCCCTGAGCTCCATGGCAGTGGGTCCTGTGGCCTATGCATATGGTAGTAAGCAGTGCAGGCACTGTGATGTAACGATCATGCCGCCTGCGCTTCTGGGTCCCAGGCCTAGGAGACCCCAGGAGCCGGTGTTTCGGCATAGGAGGCATGATGATTTCACTCCCCCATACCAGACACAAGCTCCCGGCACGAGATGCTCAACGGGGAATGAGAAGAGGTGAGTAACTTTTTAGGAGATTTTTAAATAACAGGAGGCAGTATACAGCTAAAGGGGGAATTTATATACCTATAGAAGGCTGTATACACCTACATGGGGCATGTTTACATCTACAGGGGGCTTTTATACACCTACAAAGGGCAGTATTCAGCTAGAGGTGGCATTTACCTATAGGTGGTAGTATATGGGTATAGAGGGCATATATATATATATATATATATATATATATATATATATATATATATATATATATATATAAGAGAGAGGAGAGAGAGAGAGAGAGAGAGAGAGAGAGAGAAAAGATAACTACAGGGGACAATATATACAGTATATAGCTACAGGGGGCATGTATATACCAACATGGGGTAGTGTAAGGCTACAGGGGTATGTAGTTTTGGGGGTTGTACCTACTTACTATATTGGGAGTTTACTTACCTACTATATGGGGACAAAAAAGAAGATGAAAATGTGTCTGTTTTGGGCACAAGAGGGTCATTATTACCATTGGGGGCACTATGAATGGAGAGTTTGTACAGAGGTGAGAAATGGTTGGGAAGTGCTTGAAAAGTAAGGAGTCTTGGTTTTAAATTCTGCAGGGACGAGTCATGGCGGTCTGGACCAGATGGAGAAGAAAAGGAAGAAAGAATAACTTGTCAGAGAAGGGAACAACTCATCAGAGAAGACGTGTCCAGTGAGTTTCTGCATGTAAATTGACTGTAATCACCATAGTGTGTGCAGAGCGCATGCCTACAAATGGTATCTACCACTATATGGTGGTCATATTGGTTGTAGTGTAATGGTTTATATTCAGTAATGGTATTATGTGTTATTCAGTCACTATGTGGTTGTGATATGTGGTGTTATTACTCAATCAGTATGTGGTCATGATGTGGCACTATATTGTCTTAGTGGAATTTTGTGTAGTAGTCTTGGGATGCTGGTTTTGTGTAGCAGTGTTATCTGGTGTATTTATATTCACTATCACAACAAGACGGGTCAGTTCATTCTGTAACGGAAAGACAGGTCAGTAAGTACTGATATGACAATTGTCAGGTAGTTGTGGATCCTCTGGAACATCACGAGCATAAATGTGATATATCAGACCACGCCAGGAAGCGCAGTCTAAGGAGCCGCCGGCCTGCACTGGAGCCAGCCGCAATGCCGGAACAGACTTCACAGCGGGGAACCCCCAGGTCGCTACCCCTGACGTTGCTACCCACGATGCCAGCCAAGCAGGTATCGAGCAGGTACAATTGCAAATTACAGCAGTAACAGGAACACAGGATACAGGATACAGGCTGACATGAGGCTAAACGGGTGTCAGGTTGACAGGCAAGACAGCAGGACACAGCAGGGTAAACAGGTATCAAGACGGCAGATAACAGCAGAATCCAGGAACCTGGGTACAGATAGACAGGCAAGATGGCAGGATACAGCAGAAACCTAGGTAAATGACATGCAGGGTTAAACGTACACAGGCAGAGAATGACAGACATACATACTGACAAGTAACAGCAGGACGCAGTGGTCAGGAGCTTAGATGGACATAAATGAACTGACCGGTAACAGAGACAGGAAGTTCCTTATATCACAGGAGGTCGTAGGTCATAGGACAGGAAATTGGGACACTGTCCCTTTATATCCAGACCAGTGAGTGCTCCCTAGGGAGTGTGTGCAGACCCAGACAGTAACTGGAAGCAGGAACAAGGACAGATGAGCACACAACAGAAGGAACACAGCAACAGGAACTAGGGACACAAAACGAGACCTCAAATCCACTATATTATAAAGCCCATAAACTAGTGCACTGTGTAATGGCGGTGTCCGGAGGTCCCTCTCCGCTATATATCTTTAATTTCAACATGAAACTACCCAATGTACTAAGATATTCTTATTATGCTCAGTATTCTATCGCAAAATATTCTCTTATTTCTTTAAAATATTTGCGTTTATTCACAGTTTCACAATTTTCAAAAATTTCTTCTGATCACAGTACAAATATCTTCAATCAAGATTATGGCATATATATAAAAACATTCTTACTATTCTGTCCTGTGTAGAGCAGTCAGTACTTAGCTGTTAGCCTCTTAGGAGCAATCGCTGCCATGATTCTTTCCTTGTAGCATGTCCGCTACGTTTCGAGGGTAACTCCCTCTTTGTCAAGCATGCTACACATTAGCTAATTGGCCTTTAAATAGAGTTGCTCTAACGTACATACATTTAACATACACATAAAACGTGTTAATTTTTAGCAACTAAATGAGAAGTAACAGATTCAAATTCAATTTATACTAGTATTACATAAAAATTATGGCCAATTAGCTAATGTGTAGCATGCTTGACAAACAGGGAGTTACCCTCGAAATGTAGCGGACATGCTACAGGGAAAGAATCATGGCAGCGATTGCTCCTAAGAGGCTAACAGCTAAGAAGTGACTGCTCTACATAGGACAGAATAGTAAGAATGTTTTTATATATAATATTTAATATCTTCAATAATCTTGATTGAAGATATTTGTACTGTGATCAGAAGTAGTGTTGAGCGATTTTTATCGACAAAGTTGAAATCGGCAAGGTTTTTATGGTGATCGAAATTTCCAGATCATGCGATAATTAAGGTTAAAATCTGTGCATCATCTATTAAGATCGCGCCTTTTTCGGCGCTTCCTGTAATTTTTGCGGCCAGCAAATCAGATTACAGAATAGAGCAGGGTGAGATGTGTGTGCGACGTCATGACTGGGATGTGTATGGTTGCGATTGGCTGGAAAAAATCACATGACCTCGTTTTACATAGAACGTGTTTCCTGTTTCAGCCTCAGTGTCTCTCACGTCTAAGGGGTGGGCCCGCTCGCCTGTGGCCAA
>JAODAL010082934.1:0-11418 GCA_025379985.1 Phyllomedusa bahiana
TGTATGGGGGTGGGGGGGGATTTGTTGTGGGGAAGGGGGATTTGTATGGGGGGGGGATATTGTTTGTGGGGGGATTTTGTTGGGGTGGGATTTGTTGGGGGTGGAGGGGAAGTGTATGGGGGTGGAGGGGGATAGTGTATGGGGGGTGGGGGGGATATTGTTGGGGGCGGGGGGGATATTGATGTGGGGGGAGGGGGTTTTGTATGTGGGCGGCGGGGATTTTGTAGGGGGGGGGCGGGGGATATGTTGTGGGCTATTGGGAGGGGGATATTGTTGGGTGGGCTATTGGAGGGGGATATTGTATGGGGGCTATTGGGGGGGGATTTTGATGTGGGTGGGGGGTTATTGTATGTGATGGGGGGGTTTTTGTTGTGGGGGGGGGGGTTTTTAGTGGGTGGGGGGGGATATTGTTGTGGTGGGGGGGTATTGTTTTGGGTGGAGGGAAATGGATGGAACACTTGCCTGGTCTATAAATTTGTTAGATGACATATGGTGACTCTCTTGCTTTGTACTACCAATACCTTCTGTTTTGAACACTGCTTATGGGGGTAAAATGGTCGCGTTTTGCCCGAGGGGCCCGGGTATTTTTAGTACATATTGTGGCCCCCCCAAGATCAATTTCCCTGTGGGCCCCGACCCCCCCCAGCCCGACACTCCCTGCTTTTAAAACCAAAACCTTTTCATCAAACTATAAAGCTACTCTGCCCCCTAAGCAGCTAGGGTTTTGGGAAACCAAGGAGCCCCCTGGTAGGGCCCAATGGAAACTAGACCTCTTTTCTAAAACTAATTTTCAAAGGCACAAAGCCAAATTAGGCCAAACAAGACAAGAAAAAAAAGATCCTTTACCTGACACAAGAACTAAAATAGACAGGCCAAGAAATCCCTGTAACAATTACCTATATCCCTTTTTGGGGGACATTTTTCACAACTTTTTTATTTACATTGTAGAAACTTATGCACATAACCGAATGTCAAACGATTTCAGCAGCCCCATTGTAGATTTTGGGCAACAGTATGAAACGGTTGGCAAAACCCTCTTTTTTTCCCTAGCAACCGTTAGAGCCCCCTTTTCATTTCTGGAGCACTATATAAATTAAAGGGGACTCTGTTTGGTTTTTGGGCAAAGAGAGTTTTAGACCTGACCGTTTTCATAAAGGGCCCCTTAGTATAATTTTAATTTTCTTTTCTCGTAGTTTGTCGGCCCCTTTAAAAGTTCCCTCCTTGTGCATCAGCACCCCACGTGTTTCGGGGAAAAACTGACCCCCTTTTTCAAGCCTGGGTTTAGGACGAGCTTCCCCCCACAACAGAGTAGACAAGATCCCTATTTCGTACTGTGCAAAAAACAGCCATTTCTTAGTTTAATAGGTTTAATGAATTTAAGGTGCACAGCCAAATCAGCTGAAACCAGGATCCTGAGAAATTGCCATAACCTCTCCCAAAAAGGAAATTCCCGCTTTTCGTAAAAAAAAAGGTTGTCAGTGATAAGATAATCCAGTAAATTGAAAATGTGTTACAAATCATTCATTTAACCGAATTATGTAATCAGAGCAATACAGTCATTTATTAACTATGCACAATCTATAAGGTTTCTTTAATATACTCATCATAAGGCAGCGCATAGAAGATGCAGCAGAGTTCATATCATTTTTCTTTTAGGGTCAGGTCATTAATTTCATGGTACTGAAAGTGCCAAACAAGTTACAGAAGAAAGCCAATGTGCCTGATGTGATTGGCTTGTGATTAGTTTCTAAAATCTAAGAATTAAAACTAATTAATCTCGAACCATGAAGTGGTAGCATATTCAAGTGCTGGGCAGAGAGGAGAGGAGTTGTTCACTTCAGGCTGCACATTAAGCAGGGGACTAGTGATGTATAAGGCCTCATTCACACGGCTTACTTTGGGCACGGATTGGCGCCGTACTCCGCGCCGGATTTGCGCTTCAGTACGGCGCCAATCCGTCACTGTCATTACGGTAATCCACTGCTCTCATAGAGAACAGTGGATTCCGTCGCTCCTCCCCGCTCGGCGAATCCGCCGCGGGGGGAGAAAGTGACATGAACATTATTTACGGCGCGGACGCGCCGTAAACAATGCATTGTCTATGGGGCCGGGAGCGGCACCCCCGCCGCGCTCCGGCCCCGCCCCCGTCCCTGCCCCTTATTCACGGCGGTATTTGTGAGCTCATTATGGCTCACAAATCGTCGGGAATAAGCCGTGTGAACACGGCCTAACTGTCAGAACTAACAACACATCCGATATGCAGGTTTTTATTTACATGTCTGGTCCTGCAGGTGGGTACATTGTGAAATCACATTGTATCTAAACTTATATCAAAAACATAACCACAAGGCCTTACTGGCTGGGCTATAGACTCAACCCAGCAGGAGGCAACACAAGCCCTAGTGGTACTTGGGAAAGATAAAACAGGTGTAGATAACTAATAGCAGAAGATCACAAACCCATCCACTAGGAGAGCAACTGAATGATGAAAAACTGCACAGTAAGTAAATACCAGTTCACACCAGTATGTGAAAAAGCCATAGTATATTACATGGGGAGACTGCACAAATGCAAAAATACGATAAGACAATCACTCACACACCTTCTATATATGAGGGGGGTGGTTGCTGGTATTATAATTGCATATAGATAAGGTGATACAAAGGGTGCCATTTAAACAGATACATGTGGTATACCACGCTGGCTTACAGCCTATGACGCCCCTATTATTCAATTGTGTGGGTTGTCCAGCACTTTTTAGGTGTCCAACACAAAATACTGATACCCTCTGCTCCCCAGTATCTTGGGCAAAAAAATGACCTACTAGGAAAATATCAAATATGAGGTATTAGTTGATACAGTGGCCACTATATTTCATAAGCTTGCAAACCTCCTCAAGGTTCCTCATATCTTGCAATTCCCAAGTCAGATAGTGAGAAAAACATGCATATGTGTCTTTTTATATAATGTATTTAAACTTCTGGCTTCAACTGTATATGCAATTATAATACCAGCAACCACCCCCTCATATATTGAGGGTATGTGAGTGGTTGTCTTATCGGTATTTTTACATTTGTGCAGTCTCCCCATGTATTATACTGTGGCTTTTTTGCATACTGGTGTGAACTGGTACTTTAGTTGTTCCCCTAGTGTAGGGTAGTGTTGATCGAACCGTTTGAGAAAAGTTAAGTTTGAGTCGAACATCTCGATTTTCTCGAACTCGAATAAACCAAACAATTTATTGTTCGAGAAATGTTCGAGTCCCTGGGTTGACAGCCTTTTTAATTGTTTTCGCATCTTTCTGCATTTTGGGGGAACCCAATCAGTGCAGGCACAGAGAAGTGTCAAAAACGTATCGTTGAGGTGTAGGGCTTCTTTGGCTGTTAAAAAATAAATTACCATGTGATATTTTTTCCCGTATTGCGTTTGAACCCCTTTTCAGCTCACTCGTGTACTAAATTTTAAATTGTTAACGCCTGTCTCCAAATCTCCTTACAAAAAAAATTTATTTTAAAGGGTTGGTTGGTAAAAATTATTCTTTGGAAAAAAAGTTAATTTTTGCATTTTTTGGGGGTTCAGTTTTGGGTTAACACCCCGTCTCAAATCTCCTATAAAAAGAAATATTTTTTAAAATAGTGTTGGTTTGGTGAAAAATTATACGGGGGAAATTTCATTTTTGGATTTTGGGGGGGGTAAAAACTTTAAAATTTCCCATGTGTTTTTCTTTATAGTTAAACACTCCCGGCCTTTATTAGGTAATGTCCAATGCTCGTTAACACTTAATTTTTTATCCCCAATACAGGGGGGCAACTCAGTGTTTAGGCATGTAGACATGGTCAAGAAAAATCTCCTGCAGTTCAAAAGAGATCGTATGCGGAAGAAAGGTGATTTGAGTGCCCTTTTAAGTGGCAGGTGGTTGGGGCCAGAAGGGCTGGTTTAGTATTCGGAAACTGCTGATCTCTAGGATTTTCATGCACAAAACCATCTTGGGTTTTCAGGAAAGATCCGAAAAAAAAAAAAACTCCCAGTGGCGGGAGTCCTTTTTGGGGGGGAAATTCCTTGTTGATGCCGAGGGCAAAGGGGGGAATGGCAGATGGTTTGCTGATAGAAAGGGAAAAGTGACTCAAATAGCAAGTTACAACCAAGGTAGGGAAAAGATTCTGAAAGCACGTACGGGAACTTTGAGGGATGGGCTACAGAGCAGAGACCAATGGGGGGCCACTCCTTTCAGTAAGAACAGGAAAATGAGGGTAATTTTTCCCAAGCTCATCGAAAAATTTAAGTAGAAGATTGGAAAAAAAAAAAGGGTTTCCTGGTCTGATGAGTCCGATTTCTGCGCGGGCATTGGATGGTAGGGTCGAATTTTTGGCGTCAAAACATGAAAGCATGGATCCATCCTGCCCGTTTTTAACGGTTCAGGTGAGGTGGTGGGGTCATGGTGTGGGGAAAATTTTCTTGGCACCTTTGGGCCCTTGTTTCCAATTGGGCTCGTTGCAACACCCTTTTTGAATCTATGCCACGAAGAATTGAGGCAGTCTGAAGGCAAAAGGGGGTCCCAAACCGTTACTAGATGGTGTACCATAAAGTGGGGTGAGTGTATATCCGGAAATAGAGTTCTCTTGTTTAAATTTACTCAAAAACCAAAAGTGTAATTTTGCCCATTTTAAGTTACTTAAAAGCTGAAATATACCAGTGGTTATTGTGTCCATATAATAACTTTTCTCTTTTTTAAAAATTATTTTGACCCACGCGCAGAGTAAATATTTAATTTTTTGAACAAAATGAGTACCGAGGGGGGGAAAAGGAGCAAGGGGGGCGTAGGAAGTGGAGAAGAGGTACGAGAAAAGGGACATCTTTCCGTGCTCCAAACAAACACAAGCAAGACATCGTCAGTCCGGCCGCCCGGCCTGATCGCTTGTTCTTTTCCTGTGCGTTCCCAATTGTTTTTCTTTGGTTTCAGCCCCTGCACCCAGTGGTTTTTCCCCCCTTTCCTCTCAGTCACAGCCAAAAATATCACAATAAAATTTTTAATCGCCCAAACCCTGAAGCAAAATCTCAAAACCCAAATTAAGCCATTTAAAATTAATATTTTGAAGGCTTTTTCAAAAGATTGAGGCCAAAGGGATGTTTTGTCTGCTCTGAAACCCAATCAAAATGCCTTAGAAGAGGAGAAGGAAGTGATTGTGGTAAAAATACGAGCAACAGAAATGTCACATTTCCGTGGCTTTAGCCCGCAGTTTGAGGATGTAGACTGTGAGAAGGGAAGGCCCTGTGATGTGAGGCATGGATCAACGTGGTCTTTTGGAGCGCTGGTGACACAAATCAGTGGAGGGGGGATGGGGGGGTGTGTCAGTGGGGTCCGGCCTCAGAAAGGGAGAGGATGGTTGCACAAGTCTGCTGCTTTACTCCGCCAGTTTTTTCAGTGGTTTCAGTGGAACACCGTAAGGTTTTCACAGTGAAGAGGAGGACTTGAAGGGGGCCTTTTTCGATCAACCTAGATTTGCTGATGACGCCATATGATCAGGATCAGTAGAGGAAAGAATGAAAGAGTTTAAGCATACAAGATGAAAAGGCCAATGCATGGAAAGCATGAATTGCTGGGGAAAATAGTCCTTGGAAAAAAAAGGGGCCCAAAGGGTTTCTGGGCTTCAACCCACCGTGACATTTCTCCCTCCTCCTCCCCCGCCATTCCAAAGCCAAGAGGCCCTTGCTCCCGATTGCTGGAGCGCTGGCAAGCCCACCCCAGTCTCAGATACTGTCATAAATTCCCCACCCCCGAAAACCAGCCTAAAATTCCCCCTTCCCTTTCCCACCAGGTGCCCTGACACCATTACGCACCCGCCCCGCAGCCCCCTTCTGTGTATCAGGGGTGGGGGTTAAAGAAAGCTTTATCCCAAAACCACCCCAAGCCAAAACCCCTGGATGCGGCTTGCCCGGCGTTGGCTTGGAAATGTTGCCTTTCCGCCTGGTGGACACAGATGGGTTTTCCCCCACGTATGGCCTGGCATGCCCCAAAATCAGAGGCGATCAGGGATTTCTTCGCAGAAAAAACTTTCCCCGCCCTGGTCCCCCAATTGCGAAAAAATTTCAGCCCTTGGCCGATCTGTGTCCCAAAAAAGTCCATCTCACTAAGACACATGGATAGTACCGGTTAAGGGTTTTTTACATCTCACGACGCTCACTTGAGTTTGGTGGTGACAGTGTCTCTGATGATGGTCCAGGCGAACTCTTCAACATTGCTGGGATGGTTTCAGGTCCGATCCCCAAAACCCCGACAGGTAGGTATGTGCCCAAGACAAACCGGCTGTTCTCAATTAATGTGTCTGAAGAGCGTCAACTACAGGGCAAAAGCTTGGACAGCTTGCGTACTCAGACCTACAGAGGTGGATGTAAGAAAAATGGGGCCCGGGAAGGTGGTGTGCGACAAAGGGGAAAATCTCCCTTCTGCCCCTTTAAAATCGGTAAATTACCCTATCCCCTTTTGGCAACATCATGAAACCTGGTTGTGCGAAATTTCTCAAGTGTTACCGGGTTTTGACGTCTGCTGGAAAAGGTTCGAGGCTTAGCTCACCTTCCCCCTTCCACCTGTTTTAGCATGATGGGGGCGTTGCGGGGATTGGGCCTTCCGTCAACCGTCGATTTGTGATGTGGCTAACCCCTGGAATTCCACCTCCACATGCTCCGCGATTGTGACGCAGCGTATGCCATTTTTCGTATGAAATGTCGATTGGGGTGAGTAGCAGTGGTGCGCACTTCGGGGTGTTGATCTAAAAGTAGAGGCAGGTGAAAGGATTCTGCACCATCCTTGCAGTTTAAAAAGGCCACCAAATGGTCAGTGGGGATGATGCCTTCAGCATGACGTTCTGGTTATATTTTTATTGGAACAAGCTTTAAGGATCTGGGGCAGCAGTCCCAGAAGTGATGGAGGAGGAGGAGGCGGACACAGAGCCTTACTCACTGGAGGATGTAGAAGGCCCGACTGTTGTATAGTCTTCTTTTAGGCAAGTGGTTCTAGGTCGGGGGGCTGGTGCAGGATGGCAGTTCAGCTCACAGGTAGAGGCTAGCCAGGGCTTGGTGATGGTCAGGATGAGGACGGGGAGGAGGATGAGGAGGCAGGGGTGGACACCACCGGTACTGATTACCCTTCAGTGGTAAGAGGAGGAGGAGGAAGAAGAAGATCACGTTAGTGCCCCTCGACCCTGAGGCTTGGGAGATCCTGGCAGCATCTCACACAGGGAGTACTTGGATGCTACAATACCTACAACATGATCATGCATCAAGGCAATAAAAATGAATAGCGATTACTGGGTGGCCAGCCTCCTTCATTCACGTTGCAAGACAAGAGTCCCCCCACAGAAATTGACATTAAAATGCAGTATTTTGAGACAGTGCTCTTTGCCCACCTCGGGGACGTCTTTTGCGTCTTCACATCTAATGTCATGGTGGAAAAACGTCAGCAACGCGGCAGCAGTAGAATAGCAAATAGCCTCAGCAGCAGACAGTGTGGCAGAACCCTACTGGGTAACATCCGGCAATACATAAGGGTGCTTTGGAGTTTGTACAGGTGAAAATTGGTAGAGAGCAACTTATCAGGAAAGATGTTTCTGTAAATCAATGGATGTTACTTAATTGTAATCACAAAATATGTGTGCAGTTTAGCGGTAATATTGGTAATAGTGTAATGGATTTTATTCAGTAACAGAATATTGGTATTATTTAGCCACTACGTGGTGGTGACATGTAGTCATGCTGAGGTGCTATTATTAGTCACTGTGAGCTCATAATATGTAGTCATGATGTTGTGGTATTTAGTCTTAGTGGAATTATTGGTAATAATGACTTTGGAATTCTGGTTTTGTGTAGTGATGTTATTTGGTAAATGTATGACCATTATTTAGTGGTTTTATACATACGACCTTATGTTATTGCTTTTTGTATATGTCTATTTATATAAAATGTATAATTTGGTGGGGAAAACATAACTTTATAGACATTTTATACTTACCATCCGCTGTCCTGCTTCTTCAACTCACCTACAATTATGTCTGGGAGATTCAAAAACCCCAGTGCCTTATCTTGATTACAGGTCGGTGTGATTATGTCGACAGTCTGTAACAGTTGACATAAGACTGGGTGGGGGCAACAGGCAGGTAGCAGAGGTAAGGAGGCAAAGTACAGAAGTTTTGGGTTGGGCATACAGAATCTACTCTAGTGAGCCCTAGGATCCCCAGTCCGACACTGCCTGTGGTCATGTGACCGCCGGTGCTCGGTGATTGCAGAAGCTGCGAAGTCTTATCAGACCCACATCAGATGAATTAAAAAAGAGAATTAAACCAGGATTAAACAAGGATTGCATAGAAGGCAACAGCTAATGATACTTTTCTCTTCCACTAACACCTTCATAACCTACCACATTCTGCCACCATGCTTTTCCTGGCCTCAATAATTCAATTCTATTTTTTCCTGAAAACGATTACCATCTCCAATCCTTCTACTGGGCAATGAGCTCTTTATCTCTCCATGCATTCTACCCTTCATAAATTTTGTCGCAACCAACCTCTTTCCCATTTTTCAATGACTTTCTCATAAATAGACCCAACCAAATAACTGTCTATAATAACTCCCATACTGTTAACCCTCTTCTATTACCCTGGCTGCTGCAGACATCCCATAACTGTGTGTCCCCTCTGCACATTCCCACTATTGTATCCCCCTTTTCTAACCAATCCGCTATTACAAAGTCCTTTAATCCCTTTCCCAAATCAAAAACAAATTCACTTGATCTTTGCTTCCCCGATTTCTCTCTCTGGAGCTCGCTGGAACGCATGGTCTGTGTGCAACAAACTTACCTACACAACTCATCCTTCCTTGGCCTGAAAAACACCTGACTTACAGTGTTGGCCAAAAGTATTGGCACCCCTGCAATTCTGTCAGATAATACTCAGTTTCTTCCTGAAAATGATTGCAATCACAAATTCTTTGGTATTAATATATTAATTTATTTTGCTTGCAATGAAAAAACACAAAACAGAATGAGACAAAAATCAAATCATTGATCATTTCACCCAAAACTTCATACATGGGCCGGACAAAAGTACTGGCACCCTCAGCCTAATACTTGGTAGCACAACCTTTAGCCAGAATAACTGCGAACAACTGCTTCCGGTAACCATCAGTGAGTTTCTTACAATGCTCTGCTGGAATTTTAGAACATTCTTCTTTGGCAAACTGCTCCAGCTCCCTGAGATTTGAAGGGTCCTTCTCCAAACTGCCATTTTGAGATCTCTCCACAGGGTTCTTGGGTTTCGGGTTGGGGATCTTTTTGGGCCCACTTTAAAAGTCCCCGTGCTTTCTTCAAACCATTTTCTAGTGCTTTTTGAAGTGTGTTTTGGGTCTTTGTTGCTGGAAACCCCCTGACCTTGAGGGAGACCCAGCTTTCTCACAGGGGCCCCAACATTATGCTGAAAAAATTTTTGGTGTCTTCAGACTTCATAAGCTTTCACAGTCAAGCAGTCCAGTGCAGAGGCAGAAAAGCAACCCAAAACATCAGTAACCCCCCACCTGTTTGATTTAGGGACCGTGTTCTTTTCTTTGAATCTTTTTTTTTTCCTGTAAACTCTATTTTGATGCCTTTTCCCAAAAGCTTACTTTAGTTCATCTGACCAGAGAAATTTTTCCAAAACGTTTAGGCTTTTCAGGAAATTTTGGGCAAAACTCCGCCTGGCTTTTTTATGCCCGGGGTAAGAAGTGGGGTTTCTGGGTTCTAAAACAGTTCTTTTTTCAGACGCGGGATAGTACGGGTTGACACTGTTGACTCGGACTGCGGGCAGCTTTAATTGTTTGGTGTTAGTGGGGTTTTCTTTATCACCATCCGTACAATCTTGGTTGAAATCTTTGTCTTTTTTTCTTTTGGTCCCCATCTAGGGGGTTAGCCACAGTGCATGGGTTTTTAAACTTCTTGATGACATGGCACGGTAGACACGGAAAATGGGATGGACTTGTACCCTTTGAGTTTGTCTTTTCCCTAAAATTTGGATTCAAGTCCCAGACAGTTCTTTGGTTTCTTCTTTTTTTTTCCTGCTAAATTGGGTACACACAAGGCCAGGACAGGGGTTGAGTCAATTTTAACCCATGTAAAACTGGGGAAAAAATTTGGTGACTGGAAAGTTCAGGTGCTGTTAATTACACAAATTGAGAAGTCACATGATTTTTAAACTGTGCCAAAACTTTTGTCACTCCTTTTTTTTGTTTGGTGTGGAAAAAATATCCAAATTTTGGTTTTGACAATTCTTTTTTGGGTTTTCCTTGAAGGGGGCAAAAATTAAAAAAAGTTATAATACCCAAAGAATTTGTGTTGCAATCATTTTCAGGAAAAAAAATGGTATTATCTGACAAGGGTTGAGGGGTTTTAATCTTTTGGCCACCACTGTCACCTTGAACAGCCCCCATGTGCTCCTTTTGGCAGCCTCCAGTTTAACCATGCTCCCCGCCTCAGGAACAAGCATGGCGGAAGTATCAGCCTTCTCCTGCCAGATACCTGTTCCTTTGTCCCTACTGCCCCTTACCTTCCTCACCCTCCGTCCTTTTCGGTGATCCGTCCACAATACTCTCCTCAAACCCAAGTGGTATTATGCCCCCAGGCCCCCGCTACTGCCCTTTTTAGACCATTTTGCTTCCGGGTTCTCCCTTCCCTTTTCACTGACACCCCCCTTTCTGGGAGTTTTTTAATCCCCTTTATACTCCCCTTCGAGTGCATTATCGCCTCTTCGGTTCTGGGGCCATTTAAGCGAGGGAAACATTCTGTCTTCATTGCCCTTTCCCTTTATTAACTTTAAAAATATTTCCCCTTCCCCAAACCGGGCGGTATTTGTCCTTGGACGGGGGCAGTGTGGATAAACCCGGCCACCGAAGCGATGGTAAAGCCCCCCAGGGGCGGATCTAAGTAGGTCCGGGATTCCCAGACCCCCCGCATTGCGGGGTGGACTTGCTGCGGTGGGAGTCTAACAGGTCACTACCCCTTCGTGACTTGCTTGCAGTGGAGCCCAGGTTTAGGTGTTTTCAAATCTTAGGCTAAAATAGTTTGGGGAAGCGGTAGGTCAGGCTGCAGCAAAGATTTTATGGTGAGGGAGAAGGTAAGGTAAGGGATATAATGAGATGATAAACGCTTTTTAGATAGGCAACAGGGCACTAAAGATCGGGAGTACGGGGGGCAGTTTTAAATGGGGAAAGGGTGGCAATGGAAATTACCGGTGCGCTGGCTCTTTAAATTTAACACGCTGTTTGCGGTGCACCTAGGGAGCGGAACCGCGCGCCGAGGGAAAGAGGCGAGGAGCGTGGCTGGGGGTTAAGGGGAAGCAGGGCAGGGTTGGGGTTCCCCCCCCAACAACGGGGCAACCGGGGGACAAAAGGGGGCCCAAA